>CM060830.1:23837500-23980000 GCA_030762175.1 Metallyticus violacea | reverse complement strand
AATAAATTTGTTACATATCTAACTCATCCTTGTCGCACAAGCCCTGGGACTGTCCATGCTTTCCCAATACACTAGGAATTACATGAAATTACACAAACCAATATTTCGCTCTTAAGGGAAAAACATTATGTATAATAATGAAATAAATAAATAAGAAATATATAAAAGGAAATTTTTCAAAATACTTAAATATTGTCTCCCCTTCCCTGTCTCACTTTCATTGAAAATTTACCTACTCCCTCCTCCTCCTTCCTACCTGTAAGCAAAGTGCAGCATTGTCACTGGCCCTATCCCCATCCCCTAAACCAAGCTAGCCCCCTGATTGCAGAGTTTAGAACCTGTTTGGATGTAATGCTGCATTCCCCATCCGACTTTCAGCTCCGATTGTATCTCCAGCAAAACTTTATCTGCACACTCCGAAAGAGTCAGCTGCCTATTAATGTCCTTTGAGCGTTTCCTAATTTTCCTCTGAATACCCCTCCTGTTTCCCCTCTGCGATCCAAATGTTGTTCCTTCATATATTTTCCAGACCCATACTTTATTTTAAAATCTAAGTCTTATTTCCTCCCATTCTCAGTTACTCCTGGTATCAGATCGTCCTAATTAGTGTCGTCATGCTAAAATTCTAGATGAATGAACGTTATTTGGCTCTGGAACCAAGTGTCAGATCTTGTTGTGAAGCTGTATATTTCTTTAAACTTTCTTTACTTAACATCAAAAAACAGCTGAAACACGTCATCCATGTCGAGGAAATATACGAAACATTAATAATTTGAAATAACTTCCTACGAATTAAACAACCAATGTTGCAAATGCATTTATTTTTCCAGCAGGCCAAGACACCTCTGGTATTTCACTTTATTTACATTATCTTCCTGTTAGAGATAAGTCGATAGGTAGCACCTATACATGTTTAGTCTCGATCGTGATACATTCATGTTTTATCAAATAATATACAATCTATATATATATATATATATATATATATATCAAACAATACAAGTGTATTATTTTGAAGGTAAAATATATATTTTACAAATAAATTTTAATTGAGCGCCCCAATAGATTTGTTAGATTGCCGGATCTGAAATTGAATAAACTGTCATCTATTTGTATTGCGTTTAACGATTTTCATATGTGTGTATTGTTATCATCAGCTAAAATGAAGCAATTCACGAAGTTCAGCGCGTCCGGATTGTGAAAGTGCATTTTAAGTACGGTGAATGTTATGCAGAAATCGTTCGAAGATTTCATGTAATTTTTGGTAGACGAAATGCGCCTAACGTGTCAACAGTGTAGAGACTGGTATAGAAATTTGAAGATACAGGATCGACAGAGAACATAAATCACCTGAACGTTCTCGTCGATCGGAAGAGAACGTTGCCCTCGTCAGACAGAGCGTTGCTGCGAGACCAATGAAGTCAATTCGCCGCGGTTCTCAACAATTAACATTCCAAGAAGCAGTTTGCAGCCAATTTTAACAAAAGATCTGCATAGGCATAATTTTAGCTTCGAACTAACACAAGAGCTGAAGCCGACGGACCATTTGCAGCGTCAAGCATACTATTTGGGGGGGGGGGAGGTGTAAAACTTGTGTTTATGTGGGCAATCACGAATCATCCCCCAACTTAAGGCAGAAATTAGACTTTTCATGGGTGAAATTCAGCCGGAACTTTGCTCTAAAAGCGTTGAAAATGCTGCCAACAGAGTGAAGGTGTGCCAACGAAGCAAAGGAGAACATTTGTCTTATGCTTTGGTTCATGTTTAACGGAAGTGTTCCTGCTTCATATTGACTTCTTAAAATTATCACTTTTGAAATAAATTATGCGTTTTTTTATTAAAGCAAAAATTGCGTTCATTATGTGACATTTAGCACTTTTGCTATAGTATCGTGAACATTTCCATCTTGCATTTTTTTGTTTACAAATTCGGAAAATATCGCGTTAGTACTTACTGAATCCAATTGAAAATAGTTCAGAACTTCGCTCATATTACTCAAAGAACACGCACCATGAAATATGCCGTCTTTTGTGACTTTAAAATAAAAGTGATTTGTAAATAATTATACGCTTTCTTGCTAGATACGCTGAGTATGATATTGTTACAGTAAATTACATGTAAGACCTCCTCCTTGGTATAATGCTTAGGTTTCCTGACTGCTGGCCAGGAGGACTTGGGTTTGAGTCCCGGTAGCTGCTTAGGTATTTTTCTAAGTTAGGGAGGTCTGCAATGAGATCCAACCAACCTTGTGAAATGTCTGATGAAGAAGTGACGTTCTTCGACATAGAAAAAGCCGAGTGATGGTGGCCAACAAGCTCATCACATGCCCCTTGCAATACTGCACTCCATCAATGAAGTCGTAAGACGGAGCCAGAGGAAGCAGAGGTCACTGCGGCAGGCCATAGCCCAATCTGGGTTTTAGCACCGTAGAAGAAGACGTTACTTGTGATTAGAGTGTTCAGATCAAATAAGACTCAAGTCTGAGGTTATTTTGTAAGCGGGGCGTGATTGTTCCATATCCGAAAAATGGAAAGCGTATTAGAAGTTAATGCACGTTCGAAAATGCCAATTCAGTTCATTATAATGTTCTGATGCATTATTCTTACGTAAATAAATTCGTGGTTCAGATATACTATCGCCAGATCATTTTCAGAAATATAAGTAAGGAAGCAATCTGTTGATTAGAGCTTACGAATGAAACACTTGTGCCTTAAGACTACTTTAATATTTGCTACTTGTTACAATATAAAAGTGTAACATATTGAAAAAGTATCTAGCTTATATACATGTTAGATATCGATACCTCGAGTATTCGGGATATCGGGGTATCGAAAGGATCCATAATTTTATCTATAGTTGCTATGATTGCATATCCTGCGCAGTAATATTTGTGATGGACAAAGACTTTTTTTCACAGTTTATTGGACTATCATTTCATCTGAAATACTTGCTGCAGTTCTGATTAAGACCAGGTCTGTCGTCTCTAATGGCTGTTCTCTTCCAGATTATGCGCTATTCTTAGCTTATAGTTCTCACTTTCCGTTACGACCTTGGAAAGTTTCGATATGCAAACCCCAAAATTGTCTGAAACTACAAAATCTTCATTTATACGCGTTGTCTGCCTAACGGATATTTGCCTGCTCTGTTTCTAAATGCTTCTGTTCCCACTTTCCCATCTCTCCGTGTGCTGACGCGAAGTCTTTGTTCTGTATAGGAGTTGAACGTTTTGAGACCGCATGTTTCAGTGTTATTGTGTTAGTGCTGTTATAATGCCAACATGTCCCTAACTTTAGCACACGAATTCTTCTTGTATGATTCCTATGTGACAACAAACTGATGTAGAGAAGTGAGACGGCGATTATTAGGCAGATTCCATGCTGTTCGTGCACCTCACAGAGAAACTGTTCGTAATCTTGTCAATAGATTTAGGGAGACGGGATCTGTTCTTGATAAGAAACTGAAAGTAAAACTCAATGTTCATACAGAGGAAAAAATCGATGACGTCGGAGAAAAGTTGGAATGAAGTCAAAGAACTCTCGTAGAAAGCTTGCATAGGACTCAGGAATTTCGCAAACTTAGACTTGGAAAGTCACTAAACTTTTAAAATTAAAACCCTATAAGACAATTGTAGTTCAGGAATTGCAACCACGCGATAATGTGAATTCATTCTGCACTCATACTGGAGTGCAGAAAACCCCTATCATGTTTTTAGGTGTGCTGTAGAAATCTATGCGCTTGAATTCAGGGGACTATAAATATCCGTGTGCATGTCGGTGTCCAGGCTGCCCACACGTCCAATATAAATGTTCTTACAGATGTTTCGTTCTTGTATTTTCCCGGAGAAAATCACAAATGTAAAGTAAAGGAAATGTCAGGTATATCACATGAAATATGTCAGAGCAAGCATATTAAAAAATGAACAATTATGTTTAACCCTAAGGTTTAAACCTGATAAATGTTCAGATTTAATTTTACCCACAAATCAAGGGAACAGTAAAAATCGATAAATGTACAGTATAATGTGCAATTCTTTAAAATAAAATTATTGCATCGAAATAAAAAATAAAATATATATGCACAAAAATCAATTAGAAATCACCCCAAATACTGTGACTATGTTTAAAAGTAATGTTATGTTATTTATGTATGTTCCAGCTATTTAATTGTTTTGGATATTTAACCAAGTTTTTCGCATAACTAAAAAATATTCAACGACATTTACATATACTGGAGAAAAGTTGTCCACAAGAAATTTCATTGGCACCCACTGAGATGAATCCTGCACTTTCATTTAGAGGTGTGGACAAGCGTAGCTTAGTAACTGGAAGGTCCATGATGCACTTAACCCTGATCTTGTTTCCCAAGAATAACCGGTTTGTCTTGCATTGAACCTACACTCTCGCGTTTCCCTCCAGTCATGCAAAACTCCCTAAGGAGAGGAGGTAAAGTTCTCGGAGCTGATTAATGATCTAATTAAATCCTGCAGGTAATCTGTTTCGCGGATGTAATATATGTCGCCGTTACAAATGACAGTGCTTAATCGCATGAAAAATGAATAGGTTCCTTGACCGTTTTCTGCTCTGCCTTCTGTTCTTAATGCCGTGATATTTTATACAATATTATAATTCTGATTTAAGCTGCTTTTGAAAATATACTTCTCTTGTAATTGTCCAGTATTTTACAAATATTATATTCATTAAATAACTGAATATATATATATATATATATAATTAAAATTTCCTTATTGCAATAGCTGAAAAAGCATTCGAAAACTTGGCAGTGGAATAGCCCCATATTTAAAACAGATTTAATTTAAACAAACCACACTTCAAATTAGAATTTGAGCTGGAAGTTTAAAACAAATATTGATTACATTTTTTGGTTTCACGCTCTCAATCCTTGCCAACCCATTGTTTGAAATGTGTAAACAGAATAAAAATATAAATATTGAACAATATAATAATTGCGTTTTGTTAACAAATTGTTTCAAAATGTAATCGGATTAGTCAGGTGAACAGAAATCTGCTATGAGGCTATCTAAATATTTAAATTTCATAAAATTATAACATTACACAAAATAATTGTTTTTGACACCAAAACTGAATTTTCTCTATCCAAATCGTAACAAGGAAATTATCCAGGCTGCCTGTCAACGATAGGAAGAAAAGTATATTGTAACAATTTAGGTAGGACTGACATTTTAAATTTTAAAGTGGGTGGTAGCTGGGGATGAGTGTGTGAAAACAAATTTATTCAACATTGGTGTATGAATTACGTTAATTTTATACATAAAAATTTAATATGTTCTATAGGTCTATGCAACTTATGTATTGAATTATTCAAAAGTTTAAAATATTATACAGTGAGATTATTTGAGTTACAGTCCGGCAGAGAGCGGTGCCTTCCGGGAGAAGAGCTGTAATGCAAATACAGGTAGACGCATGTAAATCTTTTGAGAGAGGTTTAGTCAGCCATATATATAATCGGTTCTGGCGGATAGTGGTAACCATGTTTGCCTCCTAAACCAAGATGGCGAATTCAATCGCGTCATTGAATGTTTTCGGGGTAAAAATCCTAAGTTTGGCTTCCTTTGGAAGGAAAGTAAAACTGTGAATACCATGTTGCACACTTACGGCACGTAAAAGAACCTCAAGCCTGAAAAAGAGGCCTCTGAGCAAAATTTACCGACAGGCTCACACCCTGAATTGAATGCAACGCTGATGACCTGAGATGTTAAAGTGCTTCCGTAAATAAAACGAATCAAACAGAGCATCTTTGGTTAAATGTTCTTCAAAAATTTCTTATTTGTGGCTTTAAAACTTTCTGAGATGCAGTGTAAAATGTATACTGCAGCATTATTTACTATATTTACACTTCCTGGTTACCTTAGAGCATCTAAGAGTAATAAATAATTATATAAATAAACAATTACTTCATTAATCAGATATAATATATATTATTGATAGGAGTATATTTATAATTCTGATAAAGATTATCTTTACTGTATATATCTCAGCTTCCAACTGATTAAGCCTATCGGAATATGTTCCTCCTTGTTTGATCTATACCATCTACTCTTTTGGTTTCATCAATATACGTTCATTTCCAGCAAGAGGCCGATAAATTAAAGAGGGACTCCTATGTGAGGGAAAAAAGAAGAAAATAAAAAAGTACTACAAATGAAATATTGTTCTTTTATGTTCGTCAGGTTGATTTTGCAACCTATCAGTTCATGTTTTAGCAAGTGCTGCCGTAAAGAAGCGCGATTATGTGGCTTCCATGAGAAACAGAAAGTTGTGTGTAGCGGGTTGGTATTGGGTTACATGCATCTCAAATATCACTACCAGACTTATGCCCAACGGGAAAGTAGAAAAGAGAAATTGCTATTTAAGTTTGGTAATTCATACGGGCAAGTTCCCGGATTTTAATTTCTCAAGTTCTTCAACCAAACTTCCGGTTTCATTTGATATCCTTCATAAATATTCGTAATACAAACATCTGCAAATTGATGAAAAATAAAACGTGCAACATGGAGTAAAAGTTAAAGTTTTTGAAAACAGACAAAGACATGGCTCAGTTCCAAAAGAAAGCAGAGCAATAATGGGAACAGTAGTAGCAAAGTATTACAGTGTGTCTCCAAAGTAGTAAATATTTTATTTATTACAACAAAACTTTATAAAGGAGTTTCCTAGTTTCAATATCTATCTATGAAAATAAACCCAATTAAATCAAACTGTTAATTCATGTATTGAGAATGAAGTTTCAAACCAATGTTGATTAAATTTTAGCTTTACCGTCTAAACCTGAACCGCCCCAACTTTTCGTTCTTAAATATTAAAAAGAAAGTGCATTTGATATCACACTTTGTTGTCTGGCAACCTGGACTGTTGTTATTGCCGTTCGAATTTGGAAGCAGAAAAATTAGTAGGATGAAAATTTTATTTTAGATAAAATTACAATTGCTAATATTACAGTAACGAACACCCTAAGTAATTCGTTTGCACTCTCTTCTTTCTTGTAGGGTGTGCATAATTTTGAAAAAAGCATCACTATTACATTAAATACTCAATTGTTTTGTATTATTATTATTATTATTATTATTATTATTATTATTCACACTGTATAGCCCGAGTAAACCTTGATATGCCGCAGCGACCTCTGCTTCCTCTACCTCCGTCTTACGATTTCACTGATGGAGTGCAGCATTGCAAGAGGGGCATGTGATCAGTATGCCGGCACCCCGCATGTCGCCTATTACGCGGCTCTCTAGCTTCCAGAAAAAATCCTAAGTAGGTACAGGAATGCAATCCGGGTCTCCTGGCGAGCAGTAGACAACGCTAATCACTATCTCAAGGAAATGGTCTGTTTTATAGTATTATTATGTCCAAATTTGAACAACAATCACAATTCAGGTTGTCGCCTATTACGCGGCTCTCTAGATCAAAGTTTCCAGACCTCTCTCAGAAAAAATCCTAAGTAGGTACAGGAATGCAATGCGGGCCTCCTGGCCAGCAGTAAACAACGCTAATCACTATCTCAAGGAAATGGTCTGTTTTATAGTATTATTCTGTCCAAATTTGAACAACAGTCACAATTCAGGTTGTCAGAGAACGATAAAAGCAAAAAAATAACAATATATCTCTAAATTTTAAGTCAAAAAGTAAAGGTGTCATTGAGTTCTCAAAGTGGAGATTACTGGGGGTGAAATGATGAAATTTAAAATTAATTAACTCACTCTTCTTCCGTTGTCCTACTTTCAGATGGGTCCCAGAATGTTGTTTTATATGTCCAGTGGTAGCAGTACATTCTAGGTGACATGACCTGCCCAACTCCATTTGATTCTCCCTTCAAGCCTTTTCCTGGTGTCTTCGTTGCGATCCAATCTCACAGACTATGCCTAGATCTTCTCCATTTTCCTCTGGTATTTTTTTAACGTTCTCCTTTCCTTGTTTGTTAGGACCACATCTGAGCGCATCCCCACTAAAATAGTTTAAACCTTTGATTCTTACTTTCGACTTTCGGATCTAGGGATTTGGTGAGTTCTAAAATCTTCCCTACAAGCTTAAGAAATACATCTCCTAAAGGATTGTGTCGTAATAGAGATTCTCTTGGTCTTTCCAGAGCTTCACACTCTAGTAAGACATGTTTTGCAATCTCGTCAGACTGTTCATATAGACTACCTGTGGGATTTCCATGGTGAAGTCAAGCGAATTTCTGGAGCTGGTTCTGTTGTAAGTGGTCCCACGTTGAGCGCCAAATTATGAAGCGGTTTGGTATGACAGCCACATGGGGGGGGGGGCATTTTGAGATGGTTTGGTATGACTCCGGCTATGTGCCCCAGGTTGGGCACCAGTCTTGAAACGATCTACCGTTAACATTGAGTGGCCCCATTTTGTGATGCCAATTTTGTAATGGTTTCTTAGATTAGTCGTTGGTCGCTTCGGTTGGTTGCCTATGCTTCAAAAGTAACAATTTATCAGGGTGATTCCGCTATTTGGCTGATTGGGACTCAACGGACAGGAGAGGAATTCAATGTTGCAAATGAGCGCGCGCGCACACACACACACACACACACACACACACACACACATATATTTGTATAGTTTATTATATACAAATTCTATTACGTCCTCTGGTATTTTGCTATGATAGACTTGGTACTTTGAATATAAACTTAGTTTCCGCGTATGAAACTTACAGATGTGTACTGCGAATTGCTTATCTGAGTCAAATTGAAAACAACTGACATATATAAGTACACTGAATGCGTTTCGCAGCGTGGAGAACTTCGAAATGAATGCTGATGCCTCATCGGGACGATTACCTCCTTAAATTCAAATCAAAAATCGTACATATGTGAAAGCCTCGCCCCTTTCTTTAAAATTTCAAACAAACATTTTCCATTGGTTAGTCCAATTTCACCTGCCGTGAGTATTATTCGCTCAAGTTTTAAGACATGCGTCAATGATGGATAGATTTAAAAGACTAGCGCCAATACCGCTGGTAGGGATCAAAGTCTTTTCGTTTATTTACTGTGCAAAGAAAGCCCTTCAAAAAGAAGAAAGGGGCTTTGCACGCGATGAGCACGATGCCTTCGGTTTTCCACTTTTCAACAGATTTTTATGGTTTTACAATCCTGTTGACTCTTACAGCTACTGCAACGGAAAACATCACAGGATTTCTCTATTTACAATTCTTGCTTTATAGTTAAAGTTTATGACACAAACATATACAATATTTATATTACTAATTACAATGCCAAATTATGATGATTGGGCCTTCATAAATATACAATAATTGGCGGTGTGCAGTATTCATTCCAATAACTGTCTATCATCAGTAATTAGGTTCTTATCCAGGGTGCTATCGGATGCTTTAATACATGTTTTATTCAGTTCTTGACTGGAAACAAATTTCCTTCTTATCTGATGTTCATTTTTGGTCCAATGCTAAAACTATGATTCACTGAACGGTCCTGGTTCTTTGAAGTCAATTTTAGTTCCCTCTTTTGCCAGTTTACCTGCGCTTCATTACCTTGTATGCTCTGTGTCAAGGTACCAAGCAAATTTCAAATAGATTTTTTTATGGAAAGTAATGTTAATGTTAATGAGGGTCTGCAGACATTCACATATAATCTAAGATGAGTTTTAAGTGCACTAGGTGTAGCTCGATTTCTGTGAAAACGAGTTTACGTTTATTTACATAACTTCTCTTCTCACATAAGTTAAGACAGGTCCAGTGTAATTACTTTTATTTAAAAAACGGTAAAAAAATTTCCAAATTATCATGTAAATCTTTGCTTCCTACTCTTCAGCCGTCTATAAAGACCAGAATACCCTTAGGTAGAGTAGTGAATTTTCTATCGTCTGTAGATTGAATATTTGTGTAAAGTTGTACTTTGCTGACATGTAATCGGACGGAATATCGTTATGTAATACTGTGTCCAGCACTATGAAAACTTTCTTCCCGGTTGTTAATTCTATGCCTCTGCTATAGTTCTATGGGCAGAAATAATTCCAAAGCGCTTCGAAAAGCAGAGTCTTTGTGGCACTCGCAAGTTATTTGTTGTCCTTTTTCCACCACACCAGAATTCCATACTTTACCTGTAGTTTCATTAAGCCAAATGCACGTGTGCGGCTGAGACCTCATGTATATTCAAGCACACATCTGTTTGCCGTAAGTTACCCCCTTGCATTTCGAGGTGAGCGTTGCAAGGCATCTTGGTCAAGGATTACTCCCAAATGCTTTACACTCTTGGATAACAGCCTTGGTTAGGTGAGATTGAACATGACTTTGCGACATGCAGTAGAGAATTTGTCAATTTCTATATGGTAGAAAAGAAGTAGTTGGTATTTACATGTGTTGCGTTAAATTTCTTTCTCATAATTTTATTATATTTAAATTTTGCTATTGTTACTACCTTTACATTTTACTAACAATATTATTGTTTTAAGTCAGGAATGCACAAATTACGATTTACTCATTTGTTTGCCTTTTAGGTAGTTCAAGTTGCTTTGATAGAAAACGCTTGTAAAATATAATATAAATTATAATAGATTGAACACTTCCGGCCATATTGCCTAAGCACCTTTTTTACATATAGACACTTAAATTTAAATATTAGACCAAAAGTCTGAAAATAGAATTTAGTAAGTTCCGTGTTCAATTTTTGGTGCAAAGTGAACTCTCTATTTTATTTTTGTTTATTTATTTTATATATGGACGCTATTTAATTCTTAGGGAATCAGCGTACCATTCAATTCAGGGTGTGAAACGGCCGATAAAGTTTGCTCAGAGGCCTCTTCTTTCAGGCTTGAGGTTCTTTTACATGCCGTAAATCTACGACATGGGATCCACGGCTTTACCGCCCTTCCGAAGGGAGCCATACTTATGATTTTTACGCCCGAAAAATCGGTCCTGTCCGGGTTTGAACCCGCGATCTTGGGTTTAGGAGACATGTATGATTATCGCTACACCACTAGTACTGACTCTGTATTTTAGAGTATATGCTTTTTTTTTTAAGTAATTGTCACAAAAACGCGACTCGGCAACTAGGATTATTTGTCCTAAAGTAAATTGGATGCTGCTTTAGGTTTCATGTGAACAGTAACCAGCAGATAAGGGAAGGTTGCCTTTATCTCCGTAGGTTCAGGTTTTTGTTTTATTTTTCAGAAAGTAATACAAAAACTTGGAGTTGTTTATTACGCATTAAATGTACCAGTTCGTACATTAAATGTTAACTATATTACACACTGCTTTCACGATAAAACTTCGTGTTAATAAATCCTTAAACGTTACTGTAATACGACAAATAAAGCTTAATTATTAGAGTTTATAATTCCCTGTGAATTATTTTGAGCATTTAATGTACTAAAAGTTTAGCATAAAGTATATACGACCCACTGTACCGTAGTTTGAGTCGCACGGTGCCTCCGCATGTATGATTTAAAGCAGGAATTTTAACACCGACGAAGGCAGGAAAATCCTAGTCATAAATAAGAGGTAAACACAGCTTAACAAAACTATTGTTACAATAAATATATTACACCCACCAAACCATAAACTTTAGATTGTTTGTTTTGTTTTTAAACAGCGTTGTTCACACAAAAATATATTCTTTTATATAACACTTAGGAAAGTTCCTTCTGTAGGTTTAACTTTAGATTTAACAGAGAGAGTATTTATGCCATACATTGATGGCTTTTGCACGTATTTAATTACAGATCTTTGATCGACACGTAACATTTTGCTAGTGAGTCAGCACTTATAATTTCAATAGCTGGTATGACGTAATGCAACATTGAATGCACTTTTTTATTGGACCAAATTAAAGTCCCGTTTTTTACATCTATGTTAATATTTACTTACATCATACCACTATTGTAGAAGGTTTCAGTACGCTTTTAGCACACATGTTCATATTTTACACTCATTTGTTACATTTCTTTTAAACTTTACAGCTAAAACACTCTTTTACATGCAAGAATAATTTCTAAGTCATAATCTAAGGCCTATTTCACAGTTTAAAAACAAACACTTAAAGCCTGGAGATATTAACACGTCGATAAAAAACGAATTGATTGAGAACCGCGCCTAATAACTACCAGACAGTATTGTTGCGTTTAATTTGATTTGCTTCGTAAAATTGCTATGTGTGATTCGATATTTCAACAGTGTCAATACTAAATCATGGCTTTTCTTACCTAGAGGAAAATATCCATTCTCGCAACTTTAAGAAGCATTCGTGTTAATGCAACAACATTTCCAAAGAATTGTAGTTGCCAGGCAATATAAAAAATAAAAGATATCATAATAATTGAGACTCTTTAAATTTTCATTATTATAAAGTAGTAATAATAATATTCATTTAGCCCGCTACTTTTTAGGGGAAATGTTTATAATTTATAAATGCAGGGCGTGCACTGCTGGATATCAGTTTTCTGAAACAAGGCCATGAAGATTTCTGACGAAATTCTCCAAGCACCAACCTATATTGCTGAGGAGGGAAAACTTCCCAGAAGTAACCATATAATCGTATACCGGAGTGCTTTATTTCTTTGCATACTTTTGAGCACTTGAAACTGTACAACCGCGTTTGAATATTTCAGGCATTTTTATATCCTAATGTAAAGCATCTAGATTAGCTATAAATGGGCATTAGGATTAGTGCATTATTGCAGATATAATAATAATAATAATAATAATAATAATAATAATAATAATAATAATAATAATAATAATAATAATAATAATAATAATAATAATAATAATAACGCTTTGTTATAGTACACATTTTGTTTAATTTTTTTATTTCATTGTCTCTTAAAATTGTTCATAAGTTTTAACGTTTTGATATATTTCTCACTATTCGTGCTGTTAAATATCTAGGTAAAGTGAAAAACTACAATTATCATAAGCGAATGTCTCGTGTTTTACGCACGACGGGTGAAGGAATATAAAACGAACTGTTTGCAATTCCTCTATAATCCCAACGTCTGCTCTCTTATGTTTCAAGCATTAATAACGGTTATACATATTGGTCACGCATTTTCTGTTATTTTCTTTTACTTCTCCCTTTCTATGGACGGCTTGTAATTGCCTAATTTTCAGTGGAAATTCCAATTTCTTTTGCCCTCAAAACGTTAGGAAAGTTCCTCGGGTTAATCCCATCTCCTTCCCATAACACAATCATCTTATGCAGCTTCTTTTTGCTTTCTAATGCTAGATAATAAGCACAAAACAGAAACCTCAAGAATCCGCTCCACATCCTCTTCACTTCTCTATTATTTCAATTTTTTTGCATGCAGTTTCGGTTGCTATGAAGGTGTGGTTTAGCAAGGACTGTTACTTCCTATAGAAGTTTCCAATCTGTATAAATTAACACACACCTTTCTCTTAAGCCTTGTGATATGTGTCACGAGCAAGTGTTTTGTTGCTATATTGGAAAGACGCCCAGAGTAAGTTTAAAGAAGGCAATGTAATGGCTATATTGAAATCCGAACCAAACAACTTTTTTAACTCAAAAAAGGTTAATTAAAGGAAAAATAGACTAAATCCTAAAATTCTAAATACACAAATTACAAACCTAAAGAAATAGCGCATTATTTAAGAATCGTTTGGTCCTGGTAGTGTAGGGGTAACCATACTTGCCTCCTAAACCCAAAATCGTGGGTTCATTCCCGGCCAGGGTCGATGAATTTTTTTTCGGGGCGTAAAAATCCTATGTATGGCTTCCTTCAGAAGGGAAGTTAAGCCGTAAGTCCCGTGTCATACATTTAAGTCATGTAAAAGAACTTCAAGCCTGAAAGAAGATGCCTCGAACAAAATTTACCGGTCGTTTCACGCCCTGAATTGAATGGGACGTTGATGACCTGAGATGTTAAAGAACCTCCGTAAATAAAGCAAATATTTAAGAATCTGTTTGTTTCCTCTACAATAGTGTAAAAAATTTACTAGACAATTACTAGTGACTCCTAATTTGCTAGTGTTCATCTCACACATTATTTAATTCATACAGTAAAATAAACTTAAATAAATAATATTCCTGTTTCATTTATAAATATTAATAGAAGTAACCAAAGTCTATTTATTAGTTCTAAATATAGGCTTCCCATATATGCAGTAAATAAGCTTTTCATTTACTAATATAGGGCAGATATAAAATTTAGATAAATTGTTCTCAGATGTTTATAATGGTAGCATTTAATAGTCAATTATACAGGGAGTTTCAGTTCTCTTTCAATGGCAGATGCAGTAGCATACTGATGTGTGTGATCTCTCTCCCTCTCTCTCTTTCTATTAAGGCAATATGAAAGGCCTGTCCTTGAAATGTTAAATTTGCCAAATTCAGTTTCTATTTTCTCAAGGACTATTAATGCTAATGAAATGAATATTTTACAGCATACTGATGCACATAATTGAAATTTTCTGACCTATTTTCACTACTATACCGTGACTCTGAAGCAAATTATAAATTATTTTCAAATGTTCGCTTTTTTCTGTTTTTTTTTTCAACATTTTATTTGTTTATTTTATAAAATTTGTGCTAGCTCTGCTAAAATAAATCCACATCTTATAACATCATGAATAAGTGGTAAAAGTTTCAAAGTGATAGTTTATACACATTCCTTAAAAAATGGGAAATTTGTGCAAAAAGTGTAGTTTTTTCAATAATTGCAGACAAAAAATATGTTTTAGGGAAACACCAGCTAAAAGCCTCCAACATTGTAAAACAATAAAAGATGATGTCATGGAAACAAGCGCAGCCAGTTTATTAAATACAACTTTTTCTATCATTAAAGACAAACCACAGTCTTCTAGAGCAAATAATTCCTGGGATATACAATTTTAAATGAACAAATCCAAAAATGTATTAAAATGTTTATAACCAAAGAACATTCAATGTAACAGATGAATCTACAGAAACTTTGGAGTATCCAGGAAATATGCATTGAACGATAGCACTAAATAAATTCATAGTTTTGCCATAAATACTGTGATAAAATTTTGAAATGAAAGTCTTTTTGAGAACAGGTAACACTTTTGTTGCCAACACTATCACTCTCGTTGTTAAGTTAATGTAAAGATCGTTTTGTTTTAGAATGGGATGCAATTAGAAAAGTATACCACCTGATGCAATTAGGAGATGAAATGTTTACTTTAGCAGCTGCAATTCCGTACTAAACGCGAGTACGAGGTATTTTTGGATTAGTAAGTGCATAGTATGTAAAGAGCAAAGAATAAAAAAAGATTAGATCAACGTTGATAATAGTTAACGGTGGTGATTGTTAGCATTTTAAAATTAGAAATTTAGCATTTTGATTTGTACTTTTAGCATTTTGATGCGTTTATACATTTACAATTTAGCATTTTATAGCATTTTGAAGAAAAACATAATTTGAGTTACTTCTGATAAGCAATTATGTGTTGAATTAACATTAATGTTTTTTTTTTAGTAGTGTTTAACGCCCGTTTTTACTGCTGAGGCACCACAGGCGGTGGACACTGATGATATATGAGATGAAATGATCAATTGGGAAAGAATATTTCTATTTTAGGAAGGAAACGTTCCAGGTTTAGGGTACCTTCCAGGCATTTGCCATTTATGAGGACTAAAGAAAACCTGGAGAAAATCTCAGTCAGGGAGAACGGTCATGGTGGGATTCGAACCCCAGACCTGCCGCTCACGAGTCCGCGCCTTAAAGACATCGGCCACCCGTGACGGTAACATTAATGTGAAATAATAATTGTCCCTGATTTCTTAGCAGTCAGACACCCGACAGCGCGGATTGGTTGATGGCTACGGAAGTGCTCACAAAGTTAACGCTGGAAGAAGAGAAAGATTGCATAGAGGGGAAGACTCTGTGATCTTGGTCTACCTATTTTAAAAATATTTTAGGGAAGATTCATTACAAACTACAGCTTGAGTTAAGGACCGAAGGAGCGTGGCTGAGTACTCGGGAATGCCAGTTGTAAAGGTCGTATAAGTCATGTGCAGGTAGCAACTTATATTTAGTTTTGTTTGCGAGTGGTTGGGCGTTCTTACATTAGTTTTGAACAAATGTTAATGAACGATACATGTGTGAAATACATGTATCGTTCGCAGAGAAGTGCTAAGGTAATATTCTTGCAACGTGTTCCAGGTAAAGAAATTGTTCTCCAACGTATTAAAAATTTACGAGAGACAGAATCAATGGCAAGAAACGCATTCCTAACCGCCGTGTTCTTGCTGAAGAAACGTTACATGAAATACAGCAATTTCCCGCGCAGAAACAGGCAAATTATAGCTATTAGGGGCCCAGTTTTCACCATATTTTATAACAAAAATTAATTTTTATTATTATCCGTTTTAAATACAGTGCCATTTTATTCTTGCAGTAAAAATATAAATACTTATATATTCTAAGATAAAAATACTAACTTCACATGCCGCCGCTGACTCCTTTTTTCTGTTTGCGGCAGCTGCACTTCCCAAGTATCGCGGATAGCCTCGTTGTATACAGTGCGATCTTTACGTAAGAGTGTATTAAGTGATATGGGTGAGGCAAAAGTGTGAGCGTAATCCAACCGTTTAAGTTTTTCCCCTTGGAGAATACTCAAAAAAAAAAAAACCCGCAAATTTTGCCCAATTTTCGCCTAAGTATTTTAAATTATATGTTACCATGTATAGGGAGATTGTCCTCAATTAGATCTGCTATTCCCGACCGATCCAGGGTCTATGAGAGGGAAAGCCGAGATATTTTCATTTTCAGCACACCTTATCACAAAATTTCCCTTTTCGATCTGTAGCATCAGTCAGACAATATGTCTTTATAATACCAGTTTTGTAAATTACAAACATAAACTGAAATATTTCATCATTTCTGGTTTTTTATTATTCTTATTTTAAGTAATATAGCCATCAAATATAAGAAGCAGGTTTTACCATCGCAGAGTTTAAATAAACAGCAACAGCCCAGGTCTTTGAACTTGACGAGGTAACTCGTTCTGTATTCATAAATTACGCCTGAGATATTAGAAAACATCATAACCTTACCATTTTGTCATTTTCTCGCCTGGTACAACGTGCAATGAGGTCCCAGCGGTGCAGCCCACACAAGCGCCTACTAGTTATGACGTCAGTGGTTTACGCCTACCTATCGAAGGGATTTGTTACATCATGGAGAGCCTTACAGTTTCCGATTCAAGCACCTAAGCCAGTGCGCTCTAGTGATCACAGCGAAACACAATAATGGACCTGGCTTTTGTACCGCGGAAGGTCGTTCTATATTTTGCCTCTCCTGCCTTTGTGAACTGCCTTATACACCCTCATGAAAGAACGGCAAAAAAACCCTGCAGCGCTGTGCTGGCTTCATTTGTCTATCGTATCTAGCGTTTGGTAGTCAGTTCTGTAGAGCGGAACGCGCTGGTGAAAGGTAAGTAAACTGAAGGGATAGGGTTCGATGCCCCACTTATAACTTATTCTTAGCCCAAGAAGTTGTTTTAATTGCAATCTATAACGCACAGTGTTCACAAATGCACATTTAGCGCAACATCATTATTTAATGATCTTAATTATGTAGCTACTTCAACTATGAACAGGAAATTTGTTCGCTGCTAAGAAGTCTGACAAAAAAAAATGTATGGAAGAAATTATGTTAAGATTTTATGGTGTTTGGTTCTCGCTATGGAATGGTAAGAACGGATAAATTATGTGAAATCCTTGACTTGTGGTCTAGTGGTAACTATACTTGCTTCCTAAACCCAAGATCGCTGGTTCAATCCCGGCCAAGGTCGATGGATTTTTCGGGCGTAAACATCCTAAGTATGACTTCCTTCGGAAGGGAAGTAAAGTTGTGAATCCCGTGTGGTAGATTTACAACAAATAAAAGAACCTCAAGCCTGTAATAACAGACCTCTGTGCAACATTTATCGTCGTTTCACCCTGACTTAAATGGGACGCCAATGACCCGAGATGTAAAAAAGCGTCCGCAAATAAAACAAATCAACAACCTCTCCTTCCATAGTTCAAGCATAGTATAGATGACTCTGAACGTTGCATAGTGGTCCTGGGTAAACACTACTCTCAACTGGTCACTTTCGTCACTGTTGCTGTGACCAGAATGTATGGAATCCTCTCCTTATGCCGTGATGAGCAATGCTCAGGTCAACCATACGCTGATATCCTGTTTACGAAGGAATGGCTTCATCTTTAATAATAACTGTAGATATAATAACATATACGTATCAAGCAGGTTTCAGGGAACTGTTTTTTACAGTAGGTAATATATTCCTTTAAATACACTAATAAATGTAAACTTAAATAGAAAAAGGGGTAAATTATACAGCGTATTTGGTGCTTTAAAATAGCTTTTGACAGTGTTCGGAGAAATACTCTTTGAATAAGGTGAAAAAAACAAAATATATAAGCTGTGATACAGATATACAGCAATATGAAATTCGTTGTTAAGACATACCGAAACAGTATATCAGAAAGTAGATCAGCCAGTAGAGGAGTTCTTCAGGGGTATATTATATCTCCGTTACTTTAATCTATTTATAGATGATATCACAGTGGCCCTATTAGCGGAGGGTATTTGCATTCCTGCGTTTTGTATGCTAACGATCTAATTCTTTTATCTTTGACAAGAAATGGTTTGTATAAAAGCTTTCACATCCTAGAACAGCATTGTCTGAAATAGGGTATGGTAGTAAAAAGTTAATAAAACTGAAACAATATATTTTAAAAATGGCTACGTGTATGGCAAAGATGAAAAAGTGTACTACAAGAAATATATAATGTAAAAAAGGTTTGATATTTAGGAGTCACTTTTAATATAAGTGGAAAATAAATAGCTAAATGCTATAACGACCAGGTACTAAATATAACACCAACATTTTGGGCTGCAGAGGTGGAAAGAGGACTCAGAGAGTTGGCCGCGGTTCAATATGGCAACGAGGCAATGCAAATAATAAAAACGCATGGCAGAATTTAGAACAAGACTAGAGGATATCAGCAGACAGAAAATCGAGGGAGAATGTAACACGAAAAACTCCTTGAGCCTGTCAAATGAAATGAAATGAACTTAGCCTGAGGTAAAAAAAAAAAAAAAAAAAAAAAAAATGTATATGCTTGCTCTAGAGAGAAAGCCGAGATTATGAACTGGGATGTTGGAAGATTAAAAAAATAACCGATACCTTTGCTAGGAGAATCTGCCCATTCTTTGGAGGGGATAGAACGGGTACATATTCTAGCAGAATGTACCCACTGGGAACACCAGAGATAAACGCTGTTTCCAGAAAACTTATATAGGCAATTAGAGGTAGATTGACACGCTGGTCCTGTTTGCGAACCACGCTAATTGGTTGAATATTGGCATTTTCCTAGCCAAAGCTAGAAGCATTTATTTTCTGTTAGAACGAAACAACCAGTGTACTTATAAATTACTGTGTAATATATTTCCATTCATATATCTGTAAATACTGTTCTTCCCATTTTAATATTTATTTATTATTATTAATATTGTTTTATTTGTAATATTATTTGTAGTATTTGTTCCTCTTTCTAATTGTGTACGGGCTACGGCCCATGCATAAAATATATTTTATATGTATATAGAAATTTATAACAATAAAAATACACCTCCTACCACTAAAACAAAAATATAAACACTTTAGGTTTAGATAGATTGTTCATGGTGTTTATTTTAGATTATATCCATCGCATAGTTCCATAAACCGTACATGCTATTATTTAACACCGGCGGACAATGTACCTATTTGCCAACAATATTTATATAAAATTATTAACCAGCAGATAATTGTGTTATATGAGAACAAGCATACAGCTTCTTACTTAGGTTTCAGTATTAATCCTGTCCCATTTAATCTTTTGTTTGCCCTTTCTCCCAATAAGTCTTTTTACTTTTGCCAAAAAACTTTATAAAAATAAAGTATCCCTATAAGAGGGCTTTTAATTCAAATTTTGCCAATCTGAATAACAACCTATTTCTGAATAAAATCTCATTTAAAATATGTTAATTTATACATAAAACACGTCAATGTATATATGCAGGGGGAACTTAAAAATAATCCTGATTAAAGGTTTAGGTTTCATTCCCTCGTCCATCGGCACTCGTCACTTCAAATTGTAAATGAGCCCTTACCTTTAAATATTTAAATTTTACAGAGGATTCAGTTATCATCTCATCATTTTCTATCTGTATTATTAATAATAAAAGTATTATTTAACTTGTATTTTCATCCTACAATTCACCATCTTGGGTGGTCGGGATCGATAAGGCGGGAGATCTGGGGTTCGATTCCCACCAGAACCGTCCTCTCTGATTGAGGATTTATTCAGGTTTACCTCAGTCCTCATAAATGGAAAATGCCGGGGAGGTACCCTTAACTTAGGCTGGAACGCTTCCTTCTTTAAAAAATTCTTTCCCAGTTTATCATTTCATCTCATGTGTCATTAGTGTTCATCCCTGTGACGCCTCTGTAGTAAACATGGGCGTTAAACACAACATTTTCTGCAAATAGGTGAAGTGTTTTTATTATAACTAAACTCAAACAACGGATTCAGGTTGTCGGGAAAAAATAGAAAACAAAATGTGTGCTAACAATTGAATCCTCTTTAAATTTTAAGTTTCGTAGGAAAAGTTGCCATTTTAAATTTAAAAGTGAGATGACTAGGGTAAAGGGGTGAAACCTAAAATGTAATTAACATTTGTTTTAAATATCGTAACTTTATTAAATTAATCCGTTATTAACAATGGCAATTTTGATCTTTTTAATGGTGTTTAACGTCCGTTTTTACTACTGAGGCACCATAGGCGATGGTACATGAGATGAAATGATATATTGGGAAAGATTTTTTTTTAAATAAGGAAACGTTCCAGGCCTAAGTTTAGGGTACCTCCCCGGCATTTGCCATTTATGAGAATTCAGGAAAACCTGGAAAAAACCTCAGTCATGAGGATGGTCCTGGCGGGATTCGAACCCTAGAACTCCCGCTCACGAGTCCGTGCCTTAACTACCTCGGCCACTCGTGGCGGTGCAATTTTTGAAATGAAAACTATATATATATAACAAAGTGCATTTCCACAAATTAATTTGGGACTTAACTTTCCCTTTTCAAACCACATTACATCAGAATATTCTTCTCTCTAATTTAGTAATCATGTGTGCTCTTTACCTGCTTGTTTTAAAGAGGACATTCTTATATTTTCCTTGCAAGTTTTAGATTTGTTTTCCCTAACCTATCATGTAATTAGATATAAACATATTGGAATGCGAAATGAAGGGGAGAAAACACACACACATATCTGAACTTGAGGGGGCATAAATTTGTATTACGATTTCTCGTAAATGGTGAGAGTTTCGTAGCAAAGATGAAACCCTGAGCTCGAGGTCACGTTTACTCCTAGTCGAGGGACTTGCGGTACAGAGCAGCAAGTAAACTGCTGAGTCATAATTAACGTTAGCTGCACAGTTATAATAGCGGAGATTGCTTGCCTCGCCTGTCGGGTTCTTGAACTCTACGAAAGAAAAGTGAAAGATCTCCGGCAAGGAACTGGACCGCAGTGTCGGACAATGGAGATTACTGCAATATTCTCACGGTCACTGTCGTAGGAGGAGTCTCGCGCTTGCGCAGTGGCGTTTCGTGACCGACCTATCGTTTCACTTCTCACTATTCGCTTACAAGACGTTCTGGAAATGTTTCGTTTGCCACTTTCTTTTTTCCCTCTTAAGATTTTCTTCTATCTTAACTGTGAAGCATAAATATGAAAATATTAGCTTTTATGACAATTATTAAGTGAAAATGAGAAGTAATGATGTAATGTACATAATAAAACTCTCCTATGTGACACCTGCGAATACAATAACAATGACAAATTTAGATGCGTTTTTATTTAATTGTCAAACATGCCTTTAAATCACGCAATACTATGTTGTTATTTTACTGTGTTTATTATACAGCACTAAAGAAAAAAAAATATAGGAGTAATTCATGGTAATTGTGGAAAATAAATCATGCATACTTTCTAGGTAACATCAGAAAGATGTGGCAGTTGGGTTAAAGCATTCCACAATTATCATAATTATAATAATCGCGTCACCCAATTATCTGATGACCGACGTGACGCGGAAGATCCATCCATAAGTTATTGCTCACGGCCATACGTGCTACATTGAGTCTGAGCGAGCGGGGCAACACTGGAATTGGGGTAGAAACACTAGAATAACAATCTAGTAAATTCTAATACACTTTTAAAAGCTATGTAGTCACTCATGTCACGCAACGTAAAGAGATGCTGGAACTATCTGTTCTCGTTTTCCACTACTTTCTGCCAAACTAATTATCAAATTATTCATTATCCTTCTTAATTCTCTTTGAGAGATTAAATTCATCACTTAATAGTTGTCTAAAGCTTTTGGACTCTACTTTCTGCTTACGCATTACGACTTGGAACTCGAATACCTGAAAATGTTTCTTCATATATTGTCCTGACAGCATGAGCAAACTCGGTAAGGACATATGAATAATAAATAAACACTTGATGTGAAATAGAATAATTAGACAATATTTGTCATTTAGTGTTCTTAGCAGACTTAACATTGTTTCTGTCACTATTAAAACGACGCTGAGTGGCGTGAGATTCAGACCAACGTAGTAGTTCGCTAAAGTATGTTCGCTTGCCCCGGCTCAAATGGTCCGATAGTTTATTGGCTAATGCAGTACCGCGATGCCGCATCAATTCTATTTAATTTAATCAACAACAACAACAACAATAATAATAATAATAATAATAATAATAATAATAATAATAATAATAATAATAATAATAATAATACCAGTACAGTTTTTTTCTCTAAGTCGTGAAGCATTTTGCAAACCTGTTTACCATGTGATTTCTCGACCTCTTCTTGATCTTCCAAATCAAAGATTGTGTAAAGCCAATTGCAAGGCTAAGGATGTTACATCATGTTAATAACCTGCTGCCGCTATTTCTCTGTTTACAATAAGAGTATAAAAGATCATACTGTCCATTTATTTGGCTTAGCTTTCCGAAGCCAGATAATCTGGCCATCAGTAGCCAATTGAGCACTATTGCAGATGAACAAAACTGAAAATGAGGATATTCTTATAAATGTAGAATATGCTAGATAAAACAAAGGGTACAAAGTACACGTTTTACTTTCTAACAGGAATGTAATTTGAAGCTTAAAAGTGTTATAAAATTAGTACATTAGATATATAGAAATATTTTATGTTCTAGAACGATTCTTAAGGTGCTTTTCTAAGAGATCCTCGTTTGAAGCTGTCATGTGTTATTTGTTCATGTTAATTAACAATAAAAAGTCAAAGCACACATAGTGCTTGTAAAAAAAAACAAAGTTCAGCAACTATATTTTGGAATGTACCAAATTATATATACATATATTTTGCTGAGGAAAATATAAACATTAATGAAACACTATTGAAAATAAATAACCACTCAATCAAAATGATGTATTGTCTATTACTGACAACCTTGAAAAAAAGAACAGCATTTCCGGAACAGACATTATAGGTCATCATGTTTCGTCTTAAAAAGTGGAAGTAACTTGTAAAAGAAGGTAGCGGGTTGCTCGTGGGTGTGTACGACACATTTTGTCAACAATAACATGGGACTCCCAGGAGCCATTGCAGGTTGTTGGGCTGGAAGAGGTTTTGTCAGCAACAATTTCTCTTATCTGCATTGGACTTGTCTTTATGTATTCTTTATTAAGAAATGAAGACCAGATTTAAAAATATCCTGGGAATACTGCATCGTATTGAAGGGAGATGGTTTTGCGCGGCATCTTCTGATGTGCTCATTCTGATGACTGGATGTTTCAACATGGGTTTTTTGATTTATTAAATTCAATTGTCACATTCGATATAATTGTGGTCTGTGATGGGAAAAGTCACTTTTATTGATTAAAATATACAGTACTTATGAATTATAGCATGAATGAGGCAAATAATGATGTAATTTTTATTTTAGTCCGAGCACAAATAACAACAAATTTGCAAATTTCGAACTGACGAATTCAGGTGATGGAAACAAAATTTAAACAACATAGATGCAACTTTATCAGCTCCCTATAAACTCTCAAATTTCACCGTAAGTGGATTTTTGATTGTTTTATCCATGTGCCTTTCATTTGTAATTCTAACGAATGAACATATAAAGCTAAATTAAATTAATATTTTCACAAAGTAAAATTTCGGTCCTGGTGGTGTAGTGGTTACCATACTTGCATTCTAAACCCAAGATCGCGGGTTCAATCCCGGCCAAGGCGATAGATTTTTTCGGGCGTAAAATCCTAAGTATGGCTTTCTTCGGAAGGGAAGTAAAGTCGTGGGTCCCGTGTCGTACATTTACGGCACGATAAAAGAACCTCAAGCCTGAAAGAAGAGGCCTCTGAGCAAAAATTGTCGGCCGTTTCTCGCCCGAAATTGAATGGAACGCTGATGACCTGAAATGTTCAAGTGCGTCCGTAAATAAATCAAATCAACAAAATCAACAAAATAAAAATATTGAACCTGCCTTTTCACAGAGGATATGACACAGGCGTTGTAGGCGCCTACAAAAAAGTTTATTTACACGCTCCACTCAAATTCACGAACTGTAAAATAAATAGTGGACATTTCGGAACCTGCTTTATGACAGCAATGTTTTATATATATATGTCCTTGTTTACTGTAATGATCAGGAACATCAGTTTCTCCTGCCTGATAGTTCAAAGGGTACCCTTAATTCTTGTATTGAGTTCGTGTTATTGTTCTGCCGAAGTAATTACCTTTCACTGTCTTTTCACGGGCAGTGGCCGCTTGTACATTTCACAGTCTCCTCGAGAGGAGAAAAGCTCAAAGTGCATTGACTTATCCATCATATGTAATGAAACATTACTAATAATTATTAATTTGTTTACTTTACATAAATAATTTCTCTAATAATATGTTGAAATGTTGGTTGTTTATGTATTATTTATCACAAGTAATATCACGAGAGTGTCTGAGTAAGTAAGTAAATTTATCTGAAAAGTTCAGATCCTCTAGTGATATTTATTTCACGAATAAAATAAGAATTTAAATATAATTCCTGTAAACTTAGCTCACAAAATTATAATAATTTTATATTTGCACTTAATCTTTTCAAGCAATCTTGCGACAGAAGAATGCCAATTGTTAGTAATTCCAATATAGAAGGGCAAAATACAGCTTTAGGACTATTTCACAAATAGAATAAGAATAAAAGTGATATATATATATATATATATATATATATATATATATATATATTTCGCGCACAGAATATTAACACTTGTTATACTTATGAATAAGACTTCTATACAGAAACCGTGAGACTGAAATGTATAAAAATTGACAATTACAATCACTACCTTTCGATTTTATAATACCAACTGAGAAAAAACATAAAAATGATAACATACAGTCTTTTTTTTTTTGTTCTTTGTATTCTATAATTTGGATTCTTAATGATAAGATCAATTTTCACATTTGATGCATCACCAAAACTCTTTGAAGAATCCTCAATTTTGCATTATGATTGTCGATTGTCGATACTTTTGTTGCTCTCAATAGTTCTCCGCCGTCTCTAGCAAAAGTGGTCAGTGATGCGTGTTCAGGAATCATTTAGTGGAAATATAGAGTTGGCTACACTGACCAGAAGACAAATACAGTCTTTTTTTTTTTTTTTAATATAATTTCACTCCGTAATCCGGCTGTGATTGGTCAAAATTCAAAATTTTGTTTCGTTTTATTGGTCGATTTTAAGATTGCGTCACATGAGTGAAATAGTCATTAACAAATTACTGTGTCGAAAACTGCGAATTCGTTTTATTTCATCTTACTCCATATTGTTTAATCTACTGATCACTTCTAGCACTAACTACGTGTGATCCACTGCTTTGTTCCATGCAAATTCTTTTGTTTGATATTATAAAGTATTTTCTGCAAAAAATGATGTTTTAGTTTACTTTAAAATATTTCATCTATCAGTTTTTATGAAATAATACTCAAATTTTATCTTTTGCCGGAGAGATGGCCTTAGTTGTGTAGTCTTTTTACAATAATTATTTCGTATATATGATCAAGATTCTATGCAGTTTCTTTGTATTTGACGACTAATGAATGCTAATTGTAGTTTCTAGTCAATTTGGTCAGAGATTTTTTAAGCGTGTTTAACGCCCGTTTTTACTACAGAGGCACTACAGGCGGTGGACATTAGTGATACATGAGATGAAATGATATATTGTGAAAAGATTTTTTTAAGGGAAGGAAACGTTCCAGGCCTAAGTTTAGGGTACCTCCCTGGCATTTGCCATTTATGAGGACTGAGGAAAACGTGGGAAAAAACCTCAGTCAGGGAGGACGGTCCTGGTGGGATTCGAACCCCAGACCTCCCGCTCCGCGCCTTAACGACCTCGTCCCCCATGGCGTTGGGTCAGAGATCGATCCCGGAAGTTTCCGAATGTAAGTCTCCGACGTTAAGCTGAGCCATATTCTGGTATGAATAATCTTAACAGTATTTAAAGTATCGGGCTTTA
Organism: Metallyticus violacea; assembly: GCA_030762175.1. Taxonomy (NCBI): domain Eukaryota; kingdom Metazoa; phylum Arthropoda; class Insecta; order Mantodea; family Metallyticidae; genus Metallyticus; species Metallyticus violacea. The sequence continues at coordinate 23,953,417 of CM060830.1, read as the reverse complement.
GTTATAAAACTTGTCCGCTCATGCGGTCTTTCAGATCTCAACTACTAAGCGCACTACAGCTAGCGGCGCCCATGCTTTGACTCATCTTTCTAAAATGTATATACAACATACCTTACGGAAGATTTTGAAATTGTGGTTCTCCCTGAACTAAGTAGACCTTGTATTGGAAAAACACACCCATTCTTTTCGTTGCTTATGTTCTCCTCCACGTTCAAAAGCACCTAACTTTTGCCAATTGTTGGCAAATGTTCAACATTATCGCCGATTTCGTCTAGTTTTTCCTCTGAACGTTTTCGCTAATGTTATTATTTGAAAGTTTTAACGACGAACTGAGTCGTATTTAATTTACACATAAAAACGTGTTGCTCTAACCATTATTTGTCTAGCCATTTTCAGGAATGAAAATGGCCCGATTTTCAGAAAGTACATTCTTTATTTTATTTAAATAGTATATGCTGAGTTTCGTTGTGAAAAAACAAATATGAATGCCCTAGAGCGATTTTTAAGTTTTGGGTTTCAAGTAACTCCCGCCTCTTAATAGTTCGATTTAACTCATTTTCAGAAACTTTTTTTTTATTTTATTTTATTCGTATATACCGAATTTCCTTTGAAACACTTAAAAATTGCTGCCACAAAAGCGGTTTTTAAATTTCGCTTTAACCCACCCCCCCCCCTTTGTTTTTCAGATATACTCACCCCCTTCCTAATGACTCAATGGTCCTGATTTTTCTAAAAATAACATTTATCAATATACTTTAAAGAACTCTGCAGAGTTTCGTTGAGATAAAGCAAAAATTATGGAAGCTAGAGCGATTTGTCGATTTTTTAAAAAATGTTTCGCTTTAGATTAACCTCCACCCCACTGGTCCAATGTTTCTGGCTAACAAACTGCACGAATCGTTTGATTGGTGGTTATATCCCGAATTTCGTTGAAAAAAACAAAAATTGCGACTGCTAGAGAGTTAACACACACACATTTATTTATATATTGTGTTTTTCGGTGCCTAGTAGGTACGATCGATGTAGATTTGGAAACATTATTAAAAACGAATTCTATTAGTACAATCGAAATAGCTTACATAATTCGCTTAAAACAATACAACAGATATTTTACGGCTGCAATGACTTCATTACTTCAGAATTCGCTAAAAGGGCAAGTGAATTCAATACCGGAAGTAACCTGCCGAGTTATACGCCACTGGCGATGCTGACGTCCCTGGAGGTGAGGCTGCGACGTCACGTTTTGTTATCTTAATTAAGTGAGAGGCAGATGGCACCAGATCCTGTTTACACTTGCCCGCCAATGCAAGATATTTTTTCTGTACCTCACTTTTTCCCCCTCCCTCACGAAAGCATTCATTGAAGTTTAGCTTGGGATGTCCAAGATCAGATAAGGATCGCATGTGAAACTGTTATGCATGGTGCATGCATGCAATGTTTTGCTGTACTTCTCGCATCCTTAATGTCCACTGCGGCAAAGAAAGGACGCAGCAAGTCACCTTCATGCCTGTAAAAGTTTATAGAGGAATTTCCACAGATTAATATCTTCTCTTCGTGCTGAAAACATGTGCATAAAAATGTGTTGCTTCCTTTGTCTGTATTATGAGAGTTGAGGTCTTTGCACTGTAACTATCTATTAAATGTATTTGCTTAGAAGTGGGAGTGAAGACTTACCTATTATTAACCTATTCGAAAATAATACAGGTTTTATGATACAATTCTCAAAAGCAATATTTGGATCTATTTAACTTTATTAACAAGCCCACTCAATTTTTGCTACTGGAATGCAATTTCTTTGCGGCACCGTTTTTAGATAAAAATCATCATGGGGTCTTAAATACCTTTTCAGCTGTTTTGTAATCCATTTTGTATTACTTTTCCAAAGAAATTATAGTGAATTAACCAGCCGCAAAGCACCAAACAATTTCGGTTTTAAGAAGTGTTTCGCTGGTTTACCACGATCACATCGCTGTGCCCATGTTTGCGGTTATCATAAAGAATTTATTTTTCATTAATGATCGCAATACGATGCAAAAAGGATCAATTCTGTGCAAAGAAAAAACTGAATACCAAAGAAGTTGTTAATCCTCGCTTAATTAATGTGGGATTAGTTTATTGCAGTGTTTCTTTTTCATTTTCTGCGAGTGATAACAAACATTTGAAGCAAGCCTGAGTTACTTAGAAATCTATCGAGTAATTTGATCGGCATTCACCTTCCGTTTATCATTCTCAACCACAGTAAATCGATCCAGAACTTTGTCGTTTTCAATGTTCGTCTCCAGTAAGAATTGTTTTAAAGAATGCTGTATTGTTTGTTTGAAAGGACTTATCTCTCTACCCCCCTCCAATATTTCAAGAGTTTGCACAGATAACCAGCATCCTCCAACGTGAAGAGGTCATCGATACGGGTGTAATGGTCATATATGCTGGAAAATAACAAAACAAATATATTAATGCAAAGGCCCCAAACTGTTATCACGGATTAGGTCCTGCTTGTTCCGATCTGACATTTTTTTTTTTTTTTTTTTTTGTCTTGCAATTGTTGTTCTTCCTTTCGAGTTACATGTCAGCATATATTTTTGTTATTCTATTTTCTGTCAATCTTTTTGTTTCAAGTGTTTCACGCATTGTTTCCTATAATTTCTTAAGTGTTGTTATATTTGTTGCACTTTTAATTCTCCTAAACCCAAGATCGCGGCTTGGTTCAATCGCGGCAAGGATCGATGGATTTTTTTCGGGCGTAAAAATCTTAAGTGTGGCTTCCTTGTGAAGGGAAGTAAATCTGTAAGGCATTAACTTGTGCCTATTATGCAGCACCTTAGGACCATCTACTAAATGATTTAAAAAGAAAATATTGGCGCACCAAGGCAATGCACCGTCATACATCAACATTGCAATGGTAAAAGTGTTTAAACTAGGCTTCACCCACTCTAATCTGTGGACTTACATCTTAGTAATTTGCTTCTGTTTCGAAAGTTTTATTCACAGCCTGAAAGAAGAGACCTCTGAGCAAAATTTTGTCGGTCGTTTCACGCCCTGAATTGAATGGGACGCTGATGACCTGAGATGTTAAAGAGCGTCCGTAAATAAAAATAATCAATAAAAACAAACACTTCTAATTTTTTTCTTACATCCCCATTTCTTATATGCTTTTCTTTTGTGCAGCCTTTGACAGATCATAAAAAGCACATTTCTGCTGGTGGAATTTCATTCTCTTCCCCCTTTTTAAAGTTCAAGCCTCACTTCCATAAAAAAATAATTGGTAAGGTCATGTCTGTGTAGAATCTGAATTGTGTATCTTTTCTCACTTTGTTTTACAGAGTATGGTAAAAGCGAAATATTTTATCTCAACTCATATTTCTGTGTTATAAATATTTTCCCTTAAAAAGTAATGCAGTACATTATGGCATTTAAAAATGCGCTATCTGTTAAAGAATATTGGAACTCTTCATCCGAATATAGGCACTTAGAACTTCACTAGGAAGTACATTTGGGCACAAGAGAACGTACTTCGGAAATAAAACGATTACATTTCAACATAACATTTGGAACGTTTGACATTTCCACACTTCAATTATTCGTTGTAGAATATACTATTACATAATTAATACAAATATGTTAATATTAGCTGCAAAATGAATTATTATAACTTGATAATATACACTAATCTGTTCTGAAATGTATGCCAACAATAAAGTTTCCAAAATAACCTTAATACTTTTACTGTTTACTTAATTAAGGAATATTTCGTGTTTCTTTTAATAAGTATTATAATATTTTCTTTGTATTAGTGATATTTCAGCCTTTTCAACTTGGACTAAAATTTCTAAAACCATCTTCGCTAACAACAATAATAATATACAAACGAACATCAATATAAATATGTTATAAGTATAAATAAATAAGTCGTTCCTTCACTGTAATTTATTTGAAAACATATATTAATATTAATTCCATTTTATTCGGTTCTTATAACTCTGCTACACTAAAAATTGAATATGAAACTCGTTTATAATGTTATAGAACTATTGCATTCGTAAAAATTACGAATCTGTCTTAATCTTTTACTCTTGCAATAAAAGTATAACATTATGAACTAATAACATGTTATTATGTATGGAGTCTTCCCAAATTCACTACAAACTTTAAAGCGTTAAAAATTGTATAAAAACTGATCTAGGAAAAAAACAGAAACACATCACTATATTGGGCCAAAATGGAGTTTAGTTTTTTATTCGTTTCTTTGCATACTTACCTTACTAAAGGTAGAATTATGGGAAATCTTAATGAGTTGGGTGTCGTATATTCAAAGATTATATCTAAATTTCATTCATAATTGTTTAATATGTGTATCGCAACATTTCATATTAATTAATTCAACGACATGACAATAATTGAATCTGCGGTATGCGGAACATCAGCTTTTGTGTTATGCATTACGCCACACAGACAGTTAAAGATCTCCCTCTAGAGCTGGCTGCATAATGCGAGAAGGCAGTTGATAGATATTCAGTGTCGGACTGTCAAATGATTAGTTCGAGATTTGAGGAAATTTTATGACTCTAAATTTTGAAAGCTGTGATAAATAGCAGCTGAAAATCGATATTTCTATGCTCGCAAGGCAGTTTTAAAGACATTATAAACCAATTTTTTTACCTTGCTTGACTTTTACGCCGACTTATTAGCATCTGATGCAAAAATGTTTAATACCGTAAAAATGCGTTATGTTTAGTTGAGGACTATACATTGCCTATCCCAAATTGCTTATATATGACATCTCTACACTCTCTGAAGTTGTACCCTGGTTGTATCATGAGTCCAACTTTATAGGTGACTTCAAGTGAACAATTTCAAAACTTACCAGGAAGTTGGTGCACAGCTGTCTTGCAGCAATAGCCTTAGCGGTGAAGCTGAACAAGGAAAGTGACCAACAAAACAACGCGCTGTTCTGCAAATCGAACGATTTTCACACTTTCTGTTTCAAAATCAATGTTGCCAGCGAAAGTGGAGATGACGCGATGTTTCTAATTAACGTAGGCAATTCCCCACCAACGCAGTGACAACACTGTGCTTTTAATGGACCGGACATTAGATGAGTTCAAAAGCGTTAAGCCCTTGCACAATTTACATCTGCGGGAAGTTGTGTTTCATTTACCATCCGATTCGGATGCAGATTGACAGGTTTTTTTTTTTTCTCAAGGCATACGTTCTGGCGAATGGTGCTCAAATTCAAACTTATGATAAGCGTTATATTTCTGCTCTTTCATTTTAATACAGTCTAGCACTAAGTGCTTCCTACGTGTTGGGGCCGGGATCGGTTCCCGATTAGGTCAGTTATCTAGATGTTTTTTTCCAGGTTTTTTTCCCCCTCTGGTCTTGAGGTAAATACCAAGAAAATTTGGTCACAAAGTACCCTAAGGTCATTAGGTGCAATTATCATGCATCAACTCGTTGGCAACTATCCTTGAAATAATGCAGTCGCGCCTTCCAGGCGTCTCAATCTCGACAGTCGGCAAGCTGTAACCATCCTACAAGTTCAAATGAACAGTTGATGCATTGGAAAAAAAATACTCACCGAAATGCAGTTATGAAACAAGTGACGACCACCCCAGTTTAATGCTTTTTGTGTTTTAGCGTATTACGAATAGCTATTGCTGTTTTCCCCTTGAAACGATTTTTGTGAAATGTCATAATCTCCATCAATCTCACTTACTAGGTACCGGAAATGACAATGAAAAAAAATTTATAAAATGTGTGTTTTATAAAATGCGACTCTAGTGGTCGCAAGTCTTTTTCCCCCCTCATCGAAATTCGGCATATAACCTTTAATTATTAAACTATTTGTAGAGTTTGTTAACCTGAAAAACTGGATCATTGGGGGTAGGGGTCAACCGAAAGTGAAAATTAAATAAAAAAATGTTTAAATTGGTCAGCCGCCGCAATTTTAGTTTTTTCTCAACGAAACTCGGCATGGAGTATTGAAATAAAATAGGAATAATAGTTTTTGAAAACTAGTGAAATAAAATTAGTATAAAGAGGGCTTACCTGAAACCCAACATTTAAAAATTACTTTAGCGGCACCAATATTTGTTTTTCTCGCAACAAAATTCGGTATATACCATTAAAATATATTTAATAAAAAGTAGTTCCTGAAAATTAAGGAAATCGGGCCATTATTAGTGGGGGTTATCTGAAACCCAAATTTTGAAAATTCCTCTAGCGACACCAATATTTGTTTCTTCACAACAAAAATTGGTATATATCATTTAAATAAAATAAGGAAAATAGTTCATGAAAATTAGGGTAACTGGACGATTACGAGTAGGGACATACTTGAAAACTGAAATTTAAAAAGGGTTTTAGCCTTAATTTTCTTTCTGTTATTTTAAAATAAATAGACTAATATACAGCAAATAAATTATTTATAGCGTTGCATATATTTAATATTTTACAAAAGCATTGTCATGAAGATAGCAAATGTGAAATATTAATCTAATATGTGTTTAATGTAAGAGCGCTCTGTGATAGCCTTCAGAAAACGTTTGCATTGCATGTTTTTACTACAATAACATTTAAATTAAATTTCAAAGCCAAGAAAATAGATGGAGCATTAGATTCTATGTTGTTGGTTGTATTTATTTGTTTAGCATATTGTAATTATTTTTAAATAGTAACATGTTTTTGTTTTATTGAAACATGTGAACATCAGCTTCTTAAATACACAAGAATAACTCGAACTTTCTGTTACGTCTCTGTTTTAGTGAATGTAAATATGATATCACGGGCTCAGTTCATAAACATAGTCACATTTAAAAATGTTTAAAAATACCTATACAGTGTAGGTTTATCTATCAGTGGTCATACGTATCATTTAATTAATAGTATACCATTAATTTCAATAATAATAATAATAATAATAATAATAATAATAATAATAATAATAATAATTCTAAAAATTAAGTTCCTCTTTTATTATACTTGTGTAGATTTCATTAATTAATAAGGTCATAGTTTGTATTTTACATTTAAAGCTATTCTAGTTGATGAAGAATTCGCTTAGTTCCTCTGATTCGGGAGTTGCAATTTCGACATTCGGTACTTCCCAGGAATTTTTTTCTAAAGTTTCTGTTTGATGGCTGAGGAGCTGATTACTCTCTGTAATGTTTTTTCAACGGTTTACTTTTTAAATGAACAAGTATTAGTGAAATAAGGTATAGGATATTTAACTAAAAGTGACGAGCGGATAATCGCGGATTTAGCACTAATTAATAAATTACTGCAAGTCTTTACAACAACAATATTCTCTCCTGCTATCCCCATATATTGGGTTATTCCACTAGTGCATATGGACAAAGCGGTTTAATGAGGGAGTAACTGAGCAAGGAATTCAGTACACAGACTATGAATTTTAAATACAAAGCATAACACAGAAACATAAATGGTAAATTAATATTTAATATGCTAACAGAATTTAACATTCATAAAATACATAATAATTTAAATCTTTGATTACAAGATATGTCATTTGAGTATGAATCAAATATTCTTTGTTAGAATGTAGGCCGGTGTCAATTATGTGGACTGAGTCTTGGGGCAGTTTTAATAAAATGCCGGTGTGTATGGGGGATGAAGGGTTTGATTGGAGATAAATGTTGGATTCTAGCTCTGTCCGTTGCCCCAAATAGTTTGTGATGTAGGTCTGGGGGTTTCTTGGGGTGTTTTATGGTTCTTTCGAATTCACGGAAACAGAGTTAGGTTTCGCACAATAGACACACACATGAGATTCAGAATTTTATTTCCTCACAGTTTATTCGTGTCACAAGTTTTTGACTATTGGATTGTTCGCCACTGCCTAACAAATCTCTGTTCTCTTGCTACCACCGGTGTAATCTTCCCCACGTTTACTCTGTCACTTCTCATTCACAATATTCTAATACATTATTGACAAAATACTTGTGTTTCGGCTATCTTAACACTTGCTCTACCCTTCTCGCTATTGATAATCTTTCAAATATCTTTACTTCTGAACTATTTCGGTCTAATATCTATCTAATACTTCCTTTTCTTAACTTAGCGACGGCTATTCCGGCTACTTTATCTCCAATCTCTCACTGTCTTCGCTAACGGTGCTCCTCTCAACTACTCTCTATCATCGTCGGACCGTCTGAACTCTGGACGACTTCTACTACCTTAATTCAACTATACTCTCTCTCTCTCTCTCCTCTCCGTCTATCATCGTCGAACTGTCTGAACTCTACACTTCTACTCCCCTATCAATTCTCTCGCATTTTGCCCGACATCTCACTTTCTATGCTCCAGCTCCACCCCCGCGAAAGAAAAACTCCTTACTATCACGATCTTATGCTCGACTATTAAGTTCTCTATTGGCTATCATAAAATATATAGTACTGGTACATTCTCATTCGTTCATATTTAGGTGATGGCCGTTGGTTAAAATAATTCACCTTCTACGTCTTTCAAATTCCCACGGCCTGGTCTTTTTCTGGGCGAGAACTTCTGTCATATATTTAGGCCTCGTCTTGACATCTGCAATCCCTTTTCCCCCTTCATTATTTTAGATCTGGAAACTATGACTTGGCGATAGCGCACGTTCTATTTCCATTACCATCATTCCCTATTTTTATGTTTGTGCGACATAAATCTTTTGATTCTAGTTTTTCCCTGTTTATCAGCTATAAAACATTCGTCGCTGGTTGACATTTTAATTCCCTTTAGAATTCTACGTCTTTCGAAGTGTGTTTCTCATCTTCTGTTCCTACAACCCGTTATAATAATATCCCCCACTTTGCTCATCTAAAAGGGATTTAAGCTTTGTGCCTTATGTCGGGGACTTTCCTTCCGAAATATTCCCAGAAAGTGGACGACTGGTGACCTTAACAAAAGAAAACTTCTTTCCTTTTGTTTTCCTTGCAATTTGCGATCCTCATGGCCAACAGTCCGTCTGTACACCTATACACAATACTTTTTTATCTTTTTAAGGGTTTTATACAGGTGTTTCAGGTCAACAAAATGATAACAAAGCATGGAAATGAATACAATGGCTTTAGCAAAATACAACACCTACCAAAAATATACGTATATATTAGATCACATACATGTACAGGAAATAGCAATATCAATCCCATAATAAACGTAACTCTGAACTATAAAATCATATACAAATATAATAAATATCCATACTAATTCATTACCATGTAAATGTAGCTCTAATTTATCAAAACATCTACATAATTAATATCATTACCATAATAAGGGCACCCTTGCATTTCGGCTGCAGTCTTTCGGGCTATAAATAGTGGTTCTTTGGACTTGTTCTCCTTCATCTTCCCAGACGTTTCGTCCACGACTGCGGTGAACATCATCAGTGGTGAGGTCGCCGTAATCTTCTTGGAAACGAGACAGTGACTCAGTCGCCTCAGTCGTGAAAAGAATAAGGAGAAATGTCTGGGGAAGATGGAGAAGAAGCCCATTGGATTACGGCCCTACAGCCCGGAAGACTCAGTTCAAAAACACATATTTATTATTCCAAAATACATACTTGAATATTATATGCTTAATTTAAATAAAGATTAACGCACAATACAATTCATACAAAGAACTCAAAATAAACAATATATTTAACATATAAAATTCTCTTATAAATCTTCCCCACGTTACCAAACTATTCTGGATTAATTTTAGTCTTTAAAATTTGATGATAAGAGAACATCTAATACAGCAAATGAAAGTAATGTCACATAATCGTGGCTTTACGAGGGATCAGTCATTTTGATGTTAACAGGTTCTTGGCGGAAACAACAAACCTGTTAACACTGATACAGCAGAACTCTCGTGAAGCCACGATTAGATGTCAACGTCGTGAAAGCTTCAGTTCTTGCAATAATGTTACATTTCAGTGAAGTACAAAAATATTAAAAAGTTGCTACAAAACTTGAATTAGTACTTTCACTCTTTCAAGTTCATTTCTTACCATGATCTAAGTAGGTTTAGAGGATTTTAAATGTAAGCCTAGACCGTCTGCGTGGTCTAGTGGTAGTGTAGTGCTTATAAGTCCGGAGATTCTGAGTTCGAGTCTCGTCATGTCAAGCTGTCTGGGTAAGATTTTTTCCGGGTTTTCCTGTATCCTGATATCTTTAAGACACCATGAACTCCGAACTCATTTGCTCCATCATTAATTAATTTAATTTTGTCACTCATTCATCCCTACAGACCTGCACCTATAGTATTCGGTGTACAATCCGCAGACGTCACGAAAAGATCACTGCAATCAAAGTGACAATAAATAAATTACTTTAAAAATAAATAAATTTGCCTTTTCGAAACACGTATCGCAGTCTATTTGAAATGGACTTTGACTTTGTTTGTTACTAATAATTATCTTACTTAAATAGCTTATAAAACTTGATTTATAATTAAAAGCTTAGGAAGTAGTTAACTTTTCTTTAAAATAATTTTGAAACTATATATAAAAAGTAAATGGAGCGTAAAAACATTGTATTCCTTTCTTAATTAAGATATTTGTCATTATTAAAGAACCTTATGAAGAACAAGAAGAAGAAACCACCTGATGATCTTTCTTTATATTCATATTAATATTTATCATGATGCAAGTAATGAAAAGTTTCTATAAACGGCCAAATATGTCGTCATTAGAGCAAATCTACAGCAAAATATAAACCTAAACAAAAAATGCTTCAAGGGCAGAAAAGCTTATAATTTATATTATAGATAAAAATGAGATACTCCTGCAGATTCCATTTCTGTTCCTGAATTTTATTCCTAAGCTTGTTGGGTAAAGGAAAGAGCAAATGGAAGAAGAGGATCTGCACACAAAATAATAATTTTGGAGCCAGAAGCATCTCACCCTTTACCACATACTGGCAGACAGATAAAAAAAAGAACATCTTACTAGATGGGAATGGGTGAAAGTAAAAGGGCGGCGGGGAAGGGGCAGAGTATAAAAATAGCGAAAGAGGTACACGCTGAAAAAAGAGGGAAAGAAATTGATGAAGAGAGAAAATTAATGTGGAAAAAGGAGAAAAACGTGAACGGTATTCTGTTCGCGAATCGTATTACAACGGCGCCACCACATACATTCTAATACAGCGCATGCGTAAATTGAATTGGGGGCGTTGACTGCAAAAGTGACTTAAGTTTTTATCTAATGTAAGCGTGCGTGTGGTGAGATGAAGGAGTGAGCAAAACGCAACATTTTCCTAGTAACCGTGTTGCTAGTTCTGTTGTGCACAAAAAGTTCCTGTTTTTATATCACATGTACCTAATACATAGCACAGACTCCAAATTTTGGGTTGTTAAAGCATGTAATACATGACCCACCTTACACAAGCCACATTTTGCAAATCCTGTTCAATAGGCAACCACCATTGTTGACAATTCAATCGGCACAAGCACGCACATTTTCCATAACCTTGCGAAGAGTGTCACTTGTTATGGCCTCCATTACAGTATGAATGCTGTTTTTAAATTTCTGAATATTTTCTTGCCTGTTAGGGTACATTTTGGATTTCAGTAATCGCCACAGAAATAAAATCGCACGCCAATAATTCGGGTGAACGGGGTAAACAATTTACATCAGCAAATTCCGAAACAGGATGCTCTGGAAACATTTTTCATAAGGTTTCATATAGTTATGGTTTTAGTCCCTTAAATGTAAAATATTTGGGCTCAATTAAAAAATGCACTCGTTGAGTTTGGTCATGCTCATGAGGATTTATTTTGAATTAGCCGCGATTCTTGTGAAAAAATACCAGCAATTCTATTTGAAAAGTTGTCTATTTTTAAAACATTGTATATGCCACTTAGTGACACAGCATAACGCAGAAGTGAAAACAGAAACTCTTTGGTTGCTTTGCATACTTTCAGATATGCCTTTAAGAACGAGTGTAATATTCCTGCTCGTGTAGACTTGCCTCTCATATAGAAGCATTTTCTTTCTACATTATACGCCTAAAAATAAATTATATAAAAATGAATGTTCCCGCATATTATATTATTCATTAATAAGAAGATAGCTATTTAGTTTCAGGGATTTGAAGGGACTATGACAAATACAAATTTCACATTGCAGCATTAGAAAGTGCGTGTCTTGTTATTAACCATAGCGGAAATTAACGCGCATCACCCATTGTTGCAGCTACTGCAAAATGTTAATTGTGGTCGTGCAATCGTTGTGATGGAGGTGACTCTAGAGTATTCTCTAGAAATGATTTTTTTACAATTATAAGTATTATTGCCTGGGCCAACAGCAATGCCTGGAAAAATTAGTGAGCTTTTCCAGACTACTCGTTTGCTTACAGAAGTCTACAAATGGTTTACTGAATTTGGACGAGAAAGAACAGGTTTGATAAACGAGAGGCAGCAGTCACCGCTTTTGTAGAAGCCATAGTGAAGAACGATCCACGAGTGACTTACAGAAAGAAAGAAGAGTCTCGGGTGTTAGAAATCCTACACAAATATCTTCATGTGAGGAAGCTTTGAAGTCCTTGGGAACCCCACAACCGCACAGAAGAACAAAAGACTACAAGTGTGGGAATGGTGCCAGGAAATGACTCGTAATTTGGACAATCCACGATGTCTTCACTTGGTGATGAAAGCTGGATTTACTAAAATGACCCGAAATTAAACAAGCAGTCGGCTATCTGTGTCCTCCCAAATGACGATCCCCCAGTGAAGGCTAAAGGATGTAGAAACCAGAAGATGATCGCTAGTTTCTTCTCAGTCGTCATGCTGCAACTATTCATTTCATTTCAATCGCAGTTCGACTCCCCAGGGTATTCAGTGTAGTGGGGATTGTTGTTTCACCATGACAATACCTCTGCGCAAACGTTTTCAAAACATTGGAATTTCTGCAAAAATCGGAAATGACATTGGTGAACACCCATCATATCTGACTCCCTGTGACTTTTTCTTGTTTTTAAAAGCCAAGGAAAATCCAAAAATCATCAATTTGGGAATCCAGAAGAAATTATTGTGTGTTACGAAGAGGATAATGGAGCCCTCTCTGAAGCCTGGAATGGCTGCTTCAGTAATTGAGTTCGGAGTATGTATATGTCGAAGTGGAAGAAACTACTTCGAAATGAAATAGGCAGAGTGGGTGACTTATGCTCCTATATTTTATAGAATCCAGAAAATTAAATAGCTACCATACTAGAAATTGCTTTTATTGCAATGTATTCACGTAGTTATAACGTAAAAGAAAAGTGACGTTTTCAATGTAGTAATGCAATGTCCCTAAACGTGATTCGCTTATATGTCTCCTAGAGAGTAAGTTAACAACCTTAAATGCTGTGCAATCCTCTCAAACTGACCTTAAGGCTGGACTGTACGGTACCACAAATCTGAGATGATGAACCTCGCACAAAGTAACGTACGTGGACTTTCACTGCCCACCCCACGTCTCCTCTAATGTTACGACCTTTGTTATTTGTGCATTAAAACTTTAAGGATGGTCTTTCCAAACAAACTTCATAATACAACGAACGAACAGACCCAAAATATCTAATTATTAATGAAGGTTTTACTCTGTTAAACCATGCTTTATGTAACAAGCTGAACAAACGGTCATGTGAGTCAAGTATAAAAACCATAGCCAGCAATGTACTTATCTGGGGAAACGTTGTCTGTTCGTGTCAGCGGTTGGATAACATCTTTAAAAAATTTTATTGCGTTTTAGCCCTTAGTTTTTATTTATTTTTTTATAAAAATAAACCAACTAAGACAAATGCAGTGCAAAGAGCGAAGTATCCAATATACAAACCACAAGAGTTTAAAAATATTAAAAATACAGGTTTTTATTTGTTTAGTCAGAAAATAGAATTATTTTATGTGTGCTTCATACGCTGTTTTTCAGTAGTCGTTTAGTGTGATAAATAAATTTAATAATAAAGCAAGTTAATTAATAAGCTTCTGTCTGTAACTAAACAAGCCATTGAAAGTGGTAAACTATGCATCATGTGTCAGTTTGGGCACTTGTGTTAAATGAAGGAGCTTGGTATTTGCGAATAAGGAGGGTGGAATATATAAATCTGTCATAATTAAAAAACATATTGATATCCCCCATAACTCTGGAGAGATCGCAGTTTGGAATGTAGCCGGTGTGTACGTCAAGATAGACTTGAGTACCGCCCATTGCCAAAAAAGTGTCTTGCTACATCCCAGATGTAGCCAGCCCGCCGTCATTTACTGCGGCGTGCTATTGAGCTCGTGGACAACGAACACACAAGCAACGTGGAGGGAGGGAGTGGCTGCTTGGCACATTCGCACGAGCAGCACCAAGTCGCAGATCGGTGTTTGTTGCATATCACAGTTCAAAGACGGCAGGGACTGTGCCGAAAATGCAAAGGCACTGAGCGTCAGGCAACAGCACGTGAAGGCAACATACAACGGAGAAGAGGCGAATTACTTTTGATGAACTGCAGATCGCAACAGGTTTATCACGGGGAACCCTTCACACCATCGTCCACGAGGACCTGAAAATGGGAAAGGGTGGTGCGCAATAGGTGCCTCATTGCGTCACTATTGCGCAGAAACGGAAGTGTGTGAAGGGAGGTCAACGGTTGATGGAACTATACAGCGCAGTCAGGGGGGCTACTTTGAGTGTCTGGTCACCGTAGACGAGCTTCAAGCAGTTGTCGCCGGAATAATCTCAAAGAATGGTTTAATGTGTAAATACGAAATCTGCCAGAATTATGACAAAGGTGCATCATAGGGGATACCTCTAATATGTATTCCTCGTCTTGTAACTAATTTCTGCTGTGAAAAAAAAAAAAAAATGTATTGCCAGTCATTTTTAATGCGATGTATACAATGCAGAAATTCTGAACTTGTGTTTTTGTGCATCACATAATTGATCATTTATAGTCTGCTACATAAGTCAGGCTTATCTTATTAATCCATTAAAATACATACATATGTATATATTTGGGGAAATATATACATATGTACATGGAATTTCCAATAGCAGTAAGAGCATTCATTCCTAAACATACTTTGTTATTCCGTTTCTTTTCGTTTTTATTTATACATCTTTTAATTGTTATTTCGTTTTCTCTCTCCCCCTCTCTGCCTCCCTCCCCCCTCTCTCCAATTTACTTTCCATGCCACCTCTTTCTTTCTCGAACTTTTTAACTGTTGATATTTCAATTCTTTAGTTCCTTTCCCATAATTTCGACAGCTGCTACAGTTACTTTTTCAGCCTTTTTTTTTTAAAGCACATAAAACTAAGTAAGAAATTAATACATAAAATCTTGTATTTTGAACGCATTTTTGTAAAAAGGGAAATTTTTAATGATCATTGTTGTACACGTTATCTCGCACACCACTTTTAAAAGTTTAATCAATATATTATTGATTTATCGAATAATCTGAAACGGAATCTCTTTCTCTTTGTCGTTAATTATAACTCAAAAATAATTGTTGATGTGTTAATTGAGTCTATATTATGAAAATGTATAAAATTAACAAAAATAATGTCTAAGAGCAAATGAGAGAATCAAAATTCACCTGATGGTAGCATATGATACCAGAAAACTTTCAGTAAAGGAGTGTTCTGGAATACGACCCACCCCCACTCAAATTTTTCGACTCATTAATGGCACATAGAACCCTTTCTACTCTAATAAAGAAAAATTCTTAAAAATTCTTTTCCTAACATTATTTGATCTGGTGTATTATCAATGCCCACCGCCTGATGTGCCAGTAGTTAAACTCTATTAACAACAACAAAGTCCACAACAGGAATGCAGAAACTATCAACAGCAATTGCAAATACATCTGCAGGGCTTTCGCGTAAACACTATCCCCACGCGCGGTGTTTGATTCTTGGTGGCTGGGCGTGTCCTGGCCGCCCGAGAATGTACTTTAACTTCGCTTCTAAAATTATGTATAAAATCTTTCCTCATAGAAAAAGTAGGAAATGTCGTCCCTCTACCCAGTATCGTGATTTTTTTTTTTTTTTGAGGATAAACTTCATCAGGGAAACTAAACTACAAACGAAATTCTGAGCGAACACAACGAGATAACTCGTTTTTTGTGACATTTGCACACGAAAATGCGGTGCTCTATAGTCAACTGTTGGATCTTCGTGAAGCTAAACTACTGGCCTGCTTCGAAGCGAATTACTTATCTAGTAAAGAAATTGTAAAAAAATAATATAAAATCCAAATTATGAACTTATTAATTCATGAAATTTAACAAGTTATGGTATTACTATGTGGTATTAGGGGAATTAAATTAGAATTCTTACAATCTATAAGCATCACAAAATAAAAAATAGTTTTTTCGGATTATTATTATTATTATTATTATTAAACCACAAAAATTAATGACGCACTATTAATTAAAAACATATATGCCCGCTGGTAAAGTTATATTGTATGGGTACTTTTAAATGTAGCCATGTTTCCGAACTGATCCCTCGATATCCTTACATTCACTAGAATGGAGAAAAATAACAAAATTTCGAGTTACATTGTATATTTAAGATGTTTGTATATTTCCAATAAAATAAAAACATGCTACTATTTAAAAACAAGTACAATGTGCTAAGGAAATATCCATAATCAACAATAAACAATCGAAAGTTTCATTACCTTTCATTGGCTTTGAAAAGTTATTTAAATGTTATTGTAATAAAAACATGTAACGAAAACATTATGTGAAGTTTATTACAGAGCGCTCTTACATTCAAATATAATTATCATACATATTAGATTAATATTTCACAGCTGCTATCTTCACGACGATGTTGTTCCGTATAAAATATATGCATCGTTTTAAATACAGTTTGCATGTAGAATGAATTTGTCCTTTTATTTTAAAGCAATAGGGAGAAAATTAAACCCAAGAGCGCTTTTAAATTTCGATTTTATATTACCATTCCTAATGGTTCAATTTTCCTAATTTTCAAAAATGAATTTTGCTTTTATTTTATTTAAATAGTATATAGCTAATTTGTTTATGAAAAAACAAATTTTGGTGACGCTAGAGCGATTTTTAAATTTTTGGTTTCGAGTAAATACCCACTCGTAATAGTCCTAATTTCCCTGATTTTCACAAACTACTTTTCTTGATTTATTTAAATGGCATATGAGAAATTTCGTTGCGAAAAAGCAAATATTGGTGAAATAAGAGTCATTTTTAAATTTTGCTTTTCTCCTAATACTCAATTTCCGTGATTTTCAAACACTATTTTTCTTTTTATATAAATGTTATATACGGAGTTTCCTTGCAAAAAAAAATATATATTAATGCCACTAGAGCAGTTTTTAAATGTCGGGCTTCAGGTAAATCCCCTTCTCCTACTAGTCGATTTCACTGATTAACAGAAACTATTTTTCTAATTTTATTTCAAGGCATATACAGTGTTTCATTTAAAAATATTATAATTCGGCCGCTAGATCCATTTTTATATTTCCCTTTAACCCCCACTCATTTTTCAGGTATACTCCCTCTTAGGAAGCTACTTTTTTAAATTTATTGTAAAGAAATATATTGAGTTTGTTTGAAAAAAATTGCGATCACTAGAGCGATTTTTAACTTAATTAAAAATGCATGCTTTTGATTAACCCTTAATCAGATTGCGATTCGCTAGAGCGTTTACCTACATATGGAGTCTCACAGGCACATTCCTTCGGAATTCGCTAAAAGAAATGTAATTGCAACTCGAGCTGTAAGGTGCTTGAAACTTACAACATGGGATACCGATAGTGAGTTGATGAGGTCATCATTGAGGAATGTTCAACATAATTTGAAGTGTCATACTTTATCTGTTAAGTAAACAATTGCAGCTGTAACTTCCGCTCCGCTGTGTTCAGCTGTTCAGATATAGTTGCGTAAAGAAGGCTATATGTAGAAGATGGTGACATGTTCAAATGGAGTTTCGAGCTGTTATTAAGTTATTCACAAAGAAAGACTTACTCCAAATGAAATTAAACAGTGATTGGACGGTATATATGGGGAAGCATCCCCCTCATATAATACCGTAAAAGAATGGGCCAAACAATGAGAAAGCATTGAAGGACGAAGAGCGTGCAGGTCGGCTCTTGGAGGTGCTCACCCCTGAAAACATCGCTCTTGTGGAAGGAGAAATTATGCAAGACTGGCGGCTCAAAGTTACAGAAATAGCAGCAAGGTTGCGCCTTTCTAAAACAATAGCCCTTCGAATTATTCATGAACATTTAAACATGAATAAGGTTAGTGCAAAATGGGTGGCTAGACTTCTTTCCTCAGTCCAAAAGCAGCAACGAATCATCTGTTGTAAGGCATTTTTGAAGGTCTGCCGTGACAACGAGATAGAAGTTCTGCAAACCATTGTTACAGGAGATGAAACTATGGTCCTTTATTATGATTCCATGTTCAAAGGAGAATCATTGGAGTATAAACCTGGCGAAGCACCGCCTCTAATGGCCAAGGTCCCTCAGTCAACCAAGAAGATCATGGTCACAATCTTTTGGGACTGTGAAGGAATACTCTTCATTGACTTCAAGGAGAGGAACACCACAGTATGCTGGTCTACCGCACAGACTACGTGCTTCCATCAAAGAGAAAAGGCGAGGAAAGCTAAGTGGTGGTGTGCGCCTTCTTCACGACAGCGTGCCTGTGTACACAGCTCTTGTTGCAAAGAAAGCTGTGAAGAAATGTGGCTCAAGGAGATCGATCATCCACCTTACAGCCCAGATCTCCTCTCAGTAATTATTTCCTCTTCTCAAAACTCAATAAGGACCTTCGAGGAAGCAGTTTTAAGTGTGACGAAGAAGTAACGGATGTTGCTTAAGCCCATTTTGCAGACAAGACTTCTGACTATAGTGGGGGGAGGGTTCAAATGTTAATTCAAACATGCGAGATGTGCATTGCAATAAAGGGTAACTATTTCAAAAATGAAATATAATTTTTGCCTTTATCATATATAGAAATGGTAAGGATCTACCCTCGTATTTTATTACTAAATATTTAATATTCAGCAAATTTTACAAAATGGCACCACCAATTGTATGTTATTTATTTGCATCTGAATGTTTGAATTGTTATATACTTTTGCTGAAACTTGCATAGAAGAGGCTACTGGAACTTAAAGCGTTGTTGTCCTGATCGTTGTTTTCTGTTCGTTTATACAGCTGTAAAGCTACGAAGAAAGATAGGAGAGGTCGAGAAGTTTTATATAGGGATAATGCTCTGATGCTTGTCTCGTCGAGTTCACAACACACTTTGTTTTCGTGGTTTTGCAGAGGAGAGCATTGGTGGCAAATGGGCTAACATAAAAAGAAACTTTTCATCAGACAAGGAATAATTTTTCCTGGAAGCACTGAGATTTAATTTATGAAATATTACCTGCATCTCTTACCCTGCTATATAAAGCTTGTAAAGGGAAAAAGTTAGAAGGCTGCTGTAGTATGCTATAAGCGGAAGTAATTTCATCTTGTCATCCTCTCTGCGGCCATTGTTCACTAATATCAACCATGGCTGTAATATTAAACAAGAACTGCCGTTGTAAAAAATATGAACATCGTATAAAACCCTAGTTGGCTATATAGCATTAGATTGTCAAACATATACTGTCTAAGGTAATGATTTGGAATATAGCTCACATCATTAGGACAGTAAAAATGCTATAATGAAAAATTTCCTATAGACACTGTTTAAGTTAATGGATCAATTAACCTTAATTATTAATCATCTTTATAATAACAGAAATTAGTGAAATGGATTTAAGCTCCATAAAATTTCATTTTTAGAATCAACGGAAACATGTGCAAATCTTCATAATGAACATGTCTATTTTTAGTTTTCGGCTCAATAAAAACTCACCAACTAGAAGAGGAACAAAGCGCTTATAGATAAGAGGGTCAAACACAAAATCACATTTTCGTAATGAGAAAAACAATGGATCATAAATTGAACAGAAAGAAGAAAATAAGTTTAGCGATTGATTTAGTACCTAGAGAAGTATAGAAACCTTTAGAGAAACTGGAAGTAAATAGGAAATTTGCTTGAAATGTGCCTTGGAAGTGCACATTCCTGAAAACATTGCTCGCTCTTGTGGAAGGAGAAATTATGGAAGACCAGCGGCTCCAGGTTACAGAAATAGCAGCAAGGTTGGGCCTTTATAAAAAAAACAATCCGAATTATTCATGAACATTTAAACATGAATAAGGTTAGTGAGAGATGGGTGACTAGACTTCTTTCCTCAGTCCAAAAGCAGCAACGAGTCATCTGTTGTCAGGCATTTTTGGAGCTCTGTCGTGGCAACGAGATAGAAGTTCTGCAAACCATTGTTACAGGAGATAAAACTATGGTCCTCTACTATGATCCCTTGTCCCAAACAAAATCAATGAAGAGACGTAAACCTGGCGAAGCACCGCCTCTAAAGGCCAAGGTCATCAGTCAACCAAGAAAATCATGGCCACAATCTTTTGGGATTGTGAAGGAATACTCTTCATTGACTTCAAGGTGGGGAACACCACAGTGAATGTACTATGTTGGCCTATTGCACTGACTATGTGCTTCCATCAAAGAGAAAAGGCGAGGAAAGCTGAGTGGTGGTGTGCGCCGGTGCACACAGCTGTTGTTGCAAAGGAAGCTGTGAAGAAATGTGGCTCAAGGAGATCGACCATCCACCCTACAGAAGTGTGACGAAGAAGCGAGGGATGCTGTCTCTGCCTATTTTGAAGAAATGACTGCTGACTATTGTGGGGTGGGCGTTGAAATGTTAATTCAAAGATCTGAGAAGTTTATGTAATAAAGGGTAAATATATTGAAAAGTGAAATACAGTTTTTATCTTTTTTATGCCTAGAAAATGGTTAGGCCGGAAACTTATGAACCGGCTCTCTATGTAGACCTTGTATGTACCACGTAGATCTTGGTATCTTCCCATTAAACTTGTAGAATTTTAATACTTTCACAGCTGAGAGTATTAGAACATAATGCAGAATCATATACAGGAATTAACTTTTTATTTTATTGAATTATATATTCTACAGTGACCAGGATAATTGTTAACTGTTGTTTTGATAATTTCATTCGACAGTCGCTCTTTAATGACAAAATTTGGAGTAATTATAACATAAATAATAAGACAGTATATAAACCTAGCATAATGAATCAGATTTCTTTACATAAAACAATAATTAGAGAATTGAGTAAAAATATACTTGCATACTCATAATGAACTGCAAATGTAAGGGTCAAGAATTCATGACCTATCCTCTTGAACGCTCCTTAACGTAACCACTAGAGAATGAAAGGAAAGTCTCGTATATTCTTTATAATGAGGTCAGCTTTGTTACTGGTCCTGAAAACAAAGTACAGGAAAAGAAAATACTGCGTCAGCTTCTCCGAAGTGTTTTGAAGAGCGGAAGGGAAATATAAAATTGGAAGGCTGGTAGCATATAGTTGTATTATTTTACTAAAGGTGCCAGGTAACGTCATTATCCATCTGTTTTTAAGTTACAACGTAAATAATGTCACGTGCAGTCCAATCGTTTGCATTTTATATGCATGGTTCATATTTCCATGTCATTCTCTTTCCAGCATGTTTTCAAGAGTGTCTCTTTAGCACATTCAGTTTATATTACATTTTTGTAATCATGTGCCATATTATTTTAGTTAACTATAAAGAAATATTACACGGGGAATATAATAATAAAGTAAATTGTTAACCTATAATGACTGAAAAAAGACCCAATGGGATATATTCAATTTATAAGTCCTCATAGAATAATGAACGAAACTGTACACTCTTGAACTGTGTCAAATGCCAAGCCGCTTGTTTATCTGGGATTTCGTGTAAATTGTCAAATTCATCAACTTTCTTTCATCTGCTCAGATTCTATACTGAAACAGAATTCTCTGTTTGAATACTTCACTTTGTATTTACAATCAACAGGAGAGCATAAGAAAGCCATTCAAACCTGTAGCTTAGGCTGCATGCATAACAGAAAAGAAACAAGAGTTGACGCTGCGAACGGGGTAGGTTATTTCATGGTTATGCTTGTAAAGATGTATTGATAGTTCTTCAACTTTGCTATTGTACTAATTTATTAAAAATTTAAATTGTGGATTGTCAGTTATTAAGGACATGTGGAATGCAAATTAAGTGGATACCAGAAGCTTATGACCAGATCTAGGAAGTTCAGGCATTTATTGTGGTTAAAATGGGCAGACAAATGGAACTTACAATGCTGAAAAAAGGCAGCATTATAATTAAAATAGGCATTTATTAAAAGTAAAAAGAGAGCTCTCATTATTAATTAAAATAGGTATTTAAGTTAATTAATAATTTCTTTATCACATAAACAAAGTACTTAAGCTTACTTTTCTTGGTTACCAGCAACAAGAAGATATTTTCTCAATATATCAACTGTCATAGTCAGCCGCTTGTCACAGAGGATATTTTTCATCATGGAAAAAGAACATTCTACTTCTATTGAAGTGATTGGAGCATATTTAAAACAATCTATTTCAGAAGGACTATTACCAGCTACAACAGAACATTCACCTTTCGGAACAACATGAAAATGTTGAACAACACAAAGTAAAGTAGTTTTGAATAGTCCTGGCGAATGAGCAAAAGATTCGCCACTTCCGTACTGAACACATAGTTAGGACGGTTCATTGCATATGTCGCTTTTGTCTTTCTCTCTGGCAATTTTTGTTGCATGTATGCAGCTGAAAGGTTCACCAACACAAATTTCCACAGATCGATACAAGGTCATTCGCCAGGACTGTTCAAAACTATAGCATGTCCCTCGTCCTCTCTATTTCATGGTAACCTACGGTTACCTGCCTGAGGTAATCGTGAGTTCCTGTCACTAATGAAGATTCTGCTATTTAAAGAGTTTAAGTGAGTGTTTTGAGGAGAACGTTTTTGACTGCTTGAAAAGAAACAAATGTAAGACAAGATTCTCAATAAATGTTTTTGTAAGGTGAACATGGCATTTAATTTTTATATATTTTTACTTAGATATATTGAAATTCCTTGTGGGCTTTTTAAAATGCGTAAATAGTCGTAAAAGTCCACAAAAATTCAAAACAGACAAAAATATGCATCAGAAGCCACAATAGGCTAAAAAGTAAAAATAAAAACTGACTCTGCCGAACCCAAATTTACAGAAGCATGTTCATATCTATCTGACAATTAAATAGAATCCGGATATAAAAGGCTTTTTGCCTAACTTCCGGGCTCTGCTTATGACCTTAAATGTCTCGGATGGTCGAATCACATTGTGTGGTGTTAGACTGCATGAATTCTGCCAGAGCGCTTATTAGGTTTTTGATTATATTAAACTTTCTGTCGCATGGAAGGAGTGAATGTCCTCTCAGAAGGTAAAACTTTTATTTTATCAAATCTCCCCGTATCTGTTAAAGCCAACCAAAAGATGTGATTCTTATTTTTCCTTGGACAAATGTCACAAAAGATAAGAAATTTAGTCACAGTGGTAGCAATGCAACTGTTAGTATCTGTAATATAAATGATACTTTATATCAGATTATTAACAAGAATAGTTGCATAATTTTGTAGTGATCTAATTCATTTTGCTTATTTTCTCTGTCTCTCTCTACTCTAAACCATAAACATTTTTATCGCCTTCTTTTTTATATTTTTCACGATTTTGTATTCCTTTCTTTCACTTTTTGGGCGAGGAGGTATCAGCACAATCCAATGGAATAACAAAGTAGTGATCTATAATATCAATGATAATTTCAATAATCAATGTCCTAAAATAGTCAGCAATTGTGCAATTGATGAACTTGCAGTACATTGAGACTAACCTAAACTATAGGAAAGTACCTAAGTCATTAGTATAGATTTCGTTCTGAAATAAATTCAAAGCAAGCACACCTTTTTTGCATTAAGTATCATAATAATGCGTTTCTTTCTACTTTAAACGACTTTGTAGTGCATTCATGAGCCTAAAGAAATAATTTAGTTACATATGTAGTACTTTAACAAAAAATAATTACCATTTTAATACAAACTTCATTCAGTTAGAAATTAATTATATTTCAACGATCTTTCATGACGCAAATATTACATGTAACACAAAAAAGTAATAAATTTAACATTCGTGTTTATATGTTAGTTATGTATGTAGTAGTGCTTGTATGCATGTCATTTAACTTTACTGTCTGTTTTATGGTCAGTTTAGACAGCCATGAAGTTGTCATTTTATAAACTCTCCATTTTGTGATATGTATTTAATGTAAACTTTGTATGATTACGTTCCTAAATTTATTTTTACGTACTCCTGTTTTAAGAAAATTTACCTCTTTTCTGAACTTCACAATCGTCCATAAATATGATACCTTAGTAACTTGTATCATGTATAGCTTGATTTTCATCAGAATTTTCTTTTTTATAAATTGTTGTCCTCGTTCTCTTTGTTCTAAGTAATTTTATTAGTGTTGTTTCCTTTTAATCAGTAAATAAATCTTGGTCCTGATGAATTTCACGACTCCTGAGGTCAATGATGTTTGTCAATTCGTACCTACTTGATAAAATATGTTCGTATAGTTTTCTTATTCTTTGAGGTGTTTTATTAATATCCTATTTCATATATTGCTCTCAGTCTCTTAATAGCATTTTCTCTAATTTAAAACACTCATTTTTAAATTGAATGTTAAATATAAAAATATGGGGAATGTTGAAATATAGGATAAATGTAGAAAATAGGCATAGGTTTCAAAGTACATATAGCTATACTTTTTCTTATAAATGAAAAATACAAGTCAATCAATATGTCTATTAATATTGACCAAGGCACTGCGCATTAATTTTAATACAGAATAGTATTAAAACTTTCATTTTATGTATTTTTTTTTTTTTTTAATTTCTGCTAAAGACTCAAACAGAATATAATTTCTTTAGGAATAAATACTTTCCATTCAGCTATTAATTTACTTCCGTTTTATGTTACATAAACCTTTATGAGTCTAAATATTTATTCTTCAAATTAATGCTGATAATATTACTTTACTACATTTTTTTTTATTGATTTATTTATGGACGCTCTTTAACAGCTCAGGTCATCAGCGTCCCATTCAACTCAGGGCGTGAAACGGCCGACAAATTTTGCTCAAAGGCCTCTCTTTCATACTTAGGATTTTTACGCCCGAAAAAAATTCATCGGTCCTGGCCGGGTTCGAACCCGCGTTTTGGGTTTAGGAGTACTTTACTACAGTTGAGTTTAGCTGATGTTTAGAAATAGGAGGATTTTGATCACTGTTTGTAATGAATTTCATCATAATGGCATAATTCCAAAATAAAGCATATTTATAAACTCTAGTATCAGAAATAAGGGTCATATGAAGATAGATTTGCAGTATTAAACAGGCTACACGTTGTAGTATTGTTACAATTTTTATTTTTAAATATTATTTATGCAATCCTAGCATTAAAACTCGTTCTTATGACGCTATAAATCGTGCACAATTAGTCTAACTCTAGCACTGGTGACAGAAAAGGTTACTTAGCAACTAGTGTTTCATGAAGTCATCACCGCCTTCACAACACAATTTCAAACAATGTACTTGTAACAGAAAGCTAAATTCGTCACCCTAACAAGCATACCAACATTTAATGCTTCTATTAAACAAATGTTTTGAAACTACAACATGTAGTCAGTTAATTTGCATAAATTAACCTTCATTATCTTGGAAACATTAAAAGTGCAATTAATTAATTAATTAATCACATTGCAATTTATTTCATTACAAAACGTTAATTATGAATAATTCGTAATCTCTATTTATACTAACAGAAAACTTCCTTAACCTTACTACAATGATTTTACTTTCGAATACACGCACCAAAGCACCGAAGGCAAGCACATCTTCGACTGGAAAAAATAAACACATCTAATAATTTAAATTTTAAATTACATACCTATTAATAATCCATAAACGTTATATTATATATTTACCAGCTCTGAAAAATGTGTTAACAGGATATCCATATTTTCATTTTCAAACATTTTGGAATTAGCATTTCCATTTGAATTATTGAAAAGAAAAACATAATAGCATCGTCATAGAAATGAGTACTAAGAAACCATGCAATATAATACGTCATAACATCACATTTTGCAAATTTTAATCTTTTTAAATGCTAAAATTGCATAAATATTATTTTTTGCACTGTCAGGATATCAAAATTTGCATCTGCAGCACATACAAATGAAGTGGAACCATGAACATTTCAAAAATTAGCGTTGCTATAATGGCCAAGTGTGGGAAAGAGAACATAAAGGCAAATGAGACAATTTGGCGTAAGCACGAAGGCAGATGATGACATCTGAAGGAGCTGGAAGCTCATATTCCGGTCCCCAAATACCAAGCAACCACAAGAGAGATTCCATATTTCCCTAGTTCCCGTTCCACTCACCTTGTGGCCCGGTATGTGCTTTCAATTAAGCTGTAGTTGGCAGCAATGCGGGCCACGTACGCACCATAACCGCTAAGTTCAACACGGGAGGTGGGATTCATGCAAGCTGTTTTATCGCCTTGCAGACACCGCCTTGTTTAACGACCGGCCGGCTCAGGGTGCGTATTTCAAGGCGCCACGCAGCTGGCATACCTAACGCCTCGTGTTAGCCGTTACTTGCTATGCGTGTAGGGTAAAGTGGCCCCGTATATCCAAGGGTGCTTTGTATACAACACAAAATATCTTGGTGTGCAGCATTAACTGTGCTACTTCATGGCAGTCGAGTTTGTTAAGGAAACATCTCATCTCGGGTTGTTAAAACCTAAAGCGCGGGTGTGAAAGTTGCTATTTCCATCACTTAGGGCCGGTTGTATAAAGAGTTAACTGGAGTCTAGAGCATAAAATTAACCATCAGTTATATTTAACTTGGAAAATTTGATTGTATAAACATTGGATTGTTTCGTCTTAGCCTCACATTAAAACTGATGGAGAACTGGAAACTGGAGAAGTTTCACAAGATAAAGCACAAACTAGAGTCTAGAAATTCTTAAATAAAGCATTTACCAGAGTACAGAAGCACCAAAACTTCACTTATAAGTAAAATTTTAAATTACAGTTAGTGATCTCCAGTTAGCAAAATTTATGTACTACTGGCCCTTGCTGTTTTACTGCCGATTTTCAAACGTATTTTATTTATGGAGGCTCTTTAACATCTCAGGTCATCAGCGTTCAAACGTATTGAAATGGGGATTAATATAAATATAAATTACAATACAGAAAGAAATAAAGAATGCAAACAGTTTAAGAAGAGGTAGATATTGTAAGACTATTTTAATTATTAATGAAATAATTTAAGAAAAGCAAGGGCATGTGAGCTTTAGATAATGTGATATACAGAGTGTATCAAAAATGTATACACAATTCAAGCAAGGAAAAAACTGTTAATATAACAAAACTGAATTCACACAAACAGAAAATGATGAGTACTAATCACCTTAGACTCTTATAGTCATAACAGTTGTTCAAAATGCACACCATCGGCGTTTATACACTTCTGAGTACGTTGAACTACTGATTGAGCAACGTTTGCGAACGTGTCCTCAGCAATGGTAGCAGATGCCGTTTAATTTCTTCCCGAAGTGCTGCCAGTGTAGCTGGTTTTCTACGGTGTACAACATTCTTGAGAGTTCCCCATAGGCAGAAGTCCATGGGAGTTAGATTCGGAGAACGCGGTGGAAACCTCTTCGATCTATGCCCTTGAACTTCAACATTCTCGGTTTTCCATTTCTACTTCAAAATTGCTTTCCGCTGTTCAAATAATGATCTTGGTTCCATTTTGTTGTAGAAACGCTAGCTAGCATAGGTAATGTGAGTCGCATCTGTTTACAGAACATCATACTACACAGTACTGTTGAAATGTATTAAATAGACATCTACTATGAAAGTGTGTATACATTTTGGCACCCTCGGTATTAAAAAAAACATAGTGTAATTGTTTAAAAGAAAAAATTAGTGAATCTCATCAAGAATCAGGTGATAGATAAAAGCATATTAAGCTCATTATAAATAAACGATAACGTAATTAATTTGTAGAGCTGTATGCAAGAACACACAATATTTATGATTGTCATATAACGTCTTTGTTTAGTCTAATATGGGGTGGCCAGATCACGCGAAATGCTATGGAATCCCACCATTGTATTCGTTTCTATTGTACTCATCTGTACGTACCAGATATGGAACAAGTTATTTATTCTCAATCATTTTTAACCCTTAATTTCTAAAAAAGTACTTTTTCTAACAATTATTCCTATAAACCTCTTCTAAATATTTCATTATAAAATATACTTTTCCTAAAGTTATTATTTTTTATATCCAAATTCCCATATTTACTAATACTGAAGTTTTATGAAGACTTTGACGGTAGCTATAAGATATTGAAGTGTAGATTCCATTAGCCCTAATGTTTGTTTGAAATAAAGCTCATAGTTTTTTAATACCAGTAACTAGTGAAGATGGCAAGCCACATGTTAGCTACATTATCAATTGATGATCCAGAAATCTTTAAGAATGCGGAATAAGTGCAGAGAAAAGTTGGGTTAGGTTAGGTTAGGTTACTTTACGTTATGCTATGTTCGAACAAGACCAAATGGAACGTGAATGACTGCAGATCGACTGCGCTTTCAGCACTATTGAATACGAAACAAACAATGAACGCTAGATAGAGGCTTGATTATTTCCAAAAGGATCAGAATATCAACTTAAAAATCTACAGAATTTGTAATTTGTAACATGCTGGGTAAATGTAAATTATACTTACTCCTCCTAATATTATTTCAGTATAACTACACTTAGGAAAAGTTAATTTAACAAAATTCAACAAACGCCATTTTAACGGAATTTGCTACTGCGATAAGAGCTTCGTATGAGGATAAAAAGAAAATATGACAGCACAAAGATTATCTTGGACTCGTAAAATGGGTCTGAATATAGGGAATTTTCGTGCAACTCAACTGCACTCTTAGAGATTAGGTAACCCTGTTTTAAATAACATGTTTAAACTTTTATTTTGTATTTTAATTTATGTTATTGATTATTTTTTAAATATTAAAAATATTATTTAAGTATTAAATTATGTAACTGGTAAACAGCTACTGAAATAAATACACCTTTATTGGTGCATAAAAGGTTGAAAGGTTTTTCAAACAGTTTCAAAACTATTTCCATAGCTACTTGCCTCTATATAGAAATTTTGTCCTCAGAACATTACGAAACTTTGATAAATTTTCAGAGGTTAAAGTTTGGAGTAAAAATTGCTTTACATGCAATTTGTAGTCCATGTCCAATAATCTTGAAAACCAAACTGATGCTTAAAATATCAGAGATTACAGTACTTCGCTATGCACTTTTTTTTGCTTCACCGATAAAAGTGCTGAAAGAAAATTGCTTCAGTGAAGTTTAAGAAGCCTCAACTTTATTAGCAAGTTATTAAATAAAATAAAAGCTAATGAGGTTAAGAAATTAACATCTTCGTTGTTAATAAAATAAAAGTGAAGAAGTTTATTCAAAAGTTAAGCATTTGTAAACTACGCTGTAGCAGTCGATTTTTATAGGGGAATGTATACTAAATATATTTTTATACTTTTGAATAGACTTTATTAATTTTAATTAGTATTACTAGCATTTTCTTATACAACTTTCATCAGGGAATCTTTAAGAAAAGTATAGCTGCTTGCCTCCAGATAGAGTTTCTGCCGTGTTCACGTAATGTAATAACCTTAACACTTTAAATCGTTGTATTATATAAATAGTATTGTTGTATCACATATCAACAAGCTTCACTTTCAGTTATATAGCAATTTTGTCATCCTGTATGTGTTTTGCTATTATTAAAATTGATGTTCTTGCGTTTACTTACAGGAACATATTATTTAACTAACTTTAAAATTCGTTGCTAATGCTGTGTAATAGGAAAATTCACGTAATATAATAACTTTAACACTCCATTAACTTTTAATACTTCTAATATGATGTATTTAAATAATTTTATTTGAAATAAATATAAGAACCTTATATGTTAATTGAAAATGTTAAGTTTTGTACAAATTTATAATTTTATTGCAATTTTTTGCGATAAAGGAATTTAATAATGCTCATGCGTTACGCCTTGATCACCATCTATCTGAAAAAAAGCAAATATTACTATGTTTTGTAATTTTTAAGTTAAGGATTTTTATAAAAATAAATAAAAACTTCTCATATAAAAATTTAAAGTATTAAGTTTTTTTTTTAATTTTGTAAAATATTCAGTATGAGGAAAAATTACGATAAGAAATGTTAGGCTTCCTAACTGGTTCAAGGTAATATTTGAGGAAAAGCGGTGAAATGCTAAAAGCTAAGATGAGTAAATTTTTTTGTTTGAAACGCTGGGAGGATATAATTAAATGGCTGTCAGTTTTAAAGTCTAGGGTATCTAAACTCTAAAATGGAAAGTTGGCAGTTTAATATAATCAAGACACTTGGGTATGTCTAGCCAAAGGGATAATAGCATTCTGGGAGTCGCTCTTGGGACTGCGATTTCCTGCGGCTAATGGGGAGCGCTCGTGCAAGCTGACGGAGAGGCCGTTCAGAGGTCAGCAGTAGCAACCACGTGGAGGTCATTAGCTGAAGGCGGGACGCCCTCAAAATTACGTCCGCGAATCTTCAAAGTCTGTTATATTGTTCAAATACTTCATTTATTTCAATATATCAATACTTCTTTCTCAGCTATAAATATAGAACACTTAGTCTTCTACATTTTATTCGTAAATGCTATTCGATTTATCTTTATTTATCTCAAACATGGCAGTTGTGAAACGTAGGCTAGGGTATCGGGTATCAAAATTTATGTACATTTTAATTTATGCTAAACATACAACGAAAATGACTCTATAATATTTTAACTATTTTAATTTTCAAAATTATGTTATGTCACTATCAATAATGTAAGTGATAATTAAATTAAATTAAAATGTTAATGTTTCATGACTCACCCGTAAATCTGTTTGTACTTACATGATGTCCCATAATGAACGCAATTTTTGTTTTAATAATAAAATGCATAATTTATTTCAAAAGTGCTAATATTATTAATTCAATATGAAGTACAAACACTGCCATTAAACATGACAAAAAAAAAACATTAGGCAAGTGTTCTCCACAGCTTGGTTGGCATTTCTTCACACTGTTGGTGAGAACGGGGGTGAATCGACTTCATTGGGCTCATAACAACATGTCTGACGAGGGCAACATTCTCTACAGATTGACGAGAACGTCCAGGTGATTTACACCGCCAGTGATACCTCAGTAGTTAAAGTAGGCGTTAAGCACTATTCACACAATAATCAACATTTGAAAGTAGAACTGGTTCATTTACATATACCAACATTTACCACATTGCCTAGGTAAATGTGAACAATTTATTGCACATGTGGGAAAATATACAATGAGTTCTTTCTGTCGCCTGCACTACAGCATTTCTCACTGTAACCACAGCTTATAGATTTGACAATTGTAATGAGTCTGCAGTATAATCCTTAATCGTATTAAGGATAATAGTGAGGGCACCACCCAAAATACTACCTGTAATGCCTCAGTAACAAAACTAGGATAGTCGTGACCTTCACCCTATTTCACATCCTTTGGACATTTCTTCTCCTTTCTTTGCGTTAATCCTTTGTTTGAGCCAAATAATATTACATAATAGATCTCTGTTGTCCCTTGTTTTGACTGTCCCCTCGACTTTGTGTATGAAATGATTGATTAGGTTCATCCTCGCTGTGTTTAAAAGTGTTCCTTCACACGCGTCAGCAAACATAGCACGCATTACGCACGCACGTTTTCAATAATACACAAACGGTTTCCTTAATATTGTCGTTAACACAATACTCAGCTGATTACAGAACCTGTAATGTCTCTGTTAGGTTGGTGACAGCATTTTGGCAATGAAAACAATGATTTTATGCAACTAGTATCATAATGTAGCATTTTGTTAACAATTTTAACCAACAATTAAGACTCTTCTGGTATACAAAAAATGTTAAATAAAACCTTATCAAATTAACATGATAATTATAAGTGCTACATAAGAGTATATGTTTTTTAATTTTTTTTTTTTTTTTGTACCTGAGACTACTGTGTAATCAAGGAACTGCTTTATATTGTGCATTAACTACCTATAACGGCGCTATGAAGATCTGCGTTGTTCTCGCACACAGTACCACTTGAGTTAGTTCACCCCACCCGCTAGTTAAAATGAACATATTTGCTTCGTGTGATTGACGCCATTAGCCGGTAAATATTTGCCAACGTTGCGCCGACATAGACAGCCTCTAAACGCATTAAGATGACACGGAAGTGAGATTTCTGAGTCCCTGGACCGATATGCCCACATATTGGTTTTAAACTAATTTAGGGAAGAGATAATTAGCAAGGGCCTATTTGCAACGTTAACCCTTGCATGTTTGACACCCAGATTAGCAATGACCGACATTAATTTGTCAGCTCCTGTGTGCAGTCATTGCTGTGTGAATAGCGAAACTCTGTTACTACGTCTTGCCATGGAATTCTTCAAAACAAGATGCGAACGGAAATACTGTTTCTTTATTGTTCCGCAGTTTATGTTAGGAAGGAAGAGTCTATGTACCCTCTCTTTTCATAATCTTACAATGAAGAAATACAAATATTTTGCTTCTTTGTTTCACGTCCTTAGCTTGTATATTAATTAGAGTTGAGCAAAAAATTTCAAATGTAGCTTTCCTGCGCTTTTACTGCGCACATCAATTAAAGGTCTGTTTTAGAGTAGCAAAATGTAAACAAACCGAGTCTCAGACACACAGGCGAAGTATATTGGAACGAAAAGCAAACTAGTGTGCTTTGTTGAACCAATACACAATCTCCCACTTCAGAACTCAATTTTGTACAAGGGAAAGCGAATGTATATACCTTACTCTGATACAGTGCGTGATAGCTCGTAACGTAGATTTTGTCCAGTTCTAATAATTAACTCTATTTCGCACTTCTTTTCCTCTCCACTGCTGGTAATCAAATATTATGCGAACTATTTGTTTGGGCCTGACGTGGTTTTTAGTTGGAGTAGCCCCACGCTGGGCGCTAAGTTTTGAACTAGTTTCTTCTTGAAGTGTCGATGATGTGGCCAAATTTTGAAGTGGTTTTTAGTTAAAGTGGCCCCAAGTTGGGCGCCAAAATTTGAAGCGATTGTGTCGTTATTGGTGTGGACGGCTCGGGGCGGCGTTAATTCGAAGATTAATTAGTACCGGCCGCGACCACCTCGATGTAATAATGTCTGGTACAGCATTTATCCGAGAGTCCCGCTTCGTAACCCCGGGTCTTTCACGAGCCCGAAGTCCTCCTTTTGTGCCCTCGTGCTCACGGGGGAGAGGAGGTGAAAGGAAATTGTATAAATCACACAACGGTTCTTCGTTCAACGCCTGGAAGTATTTATTCATATGATTGCTTGTTGAAGGACACCTGGTTCGTTACCTCTTTACCGTCGAGATTAGCGCGCTTCGCTGAACTGAACTAAAGCTCGCATAACCGCGACGCTGCCTGAGTTGAAAAGCTCAAGGTGGAAGCAACAGAGATTCTACATCAGGTGAGAACGCCATTTTTGAAATGGATTTTGGGGACAGAGAGGAGTACGGTGAACTGCGGAATTGAAAGGGGATTTGTGGCTCATAGTGAGACAATAGAATGTAAAATTAGAGCCGTTAAATATTGAGTGCGAATTATTCTGGGAGATCAGTCTTTAATTAGAGCATTCTGCTTTAAGGAGCAGCTTAGATTGAAAGGCAATAAGACTTAGACCTTCAAAATGAGAAAAGGGTTGGGAAATATTTGGATATAGCAGGCCAAGGTAACAGGAGAACTGTTTGGAGGAAGGTCAGAAACCGCTGAAGGATATAAATAGGCAGCATACAATGGCGCGGAGTTCGAAAAATACTGGTTAGACTTAAAAAGGTTTTTTTTTTTTTTTTTTTTTTTTTTTTTTTTGCTATCAGGAACAATTGAAAAAACTGGGAGTTAGAAATAGAAGAAATATTTGGAGATAAGTTAGAAGGAAATTAATTGATATTGATAGGCACGCAGTGGCAGCTAGCTGGATTTACAATCAGATCTAAAAGGGGATTGGGGAGGGAAGCATATATAAATTCAATGGCGGGAGAAGACAGAATAGCAATGGCCTGGCTGCCCCTTACGAGATGGAAAGCGCATAAAATGACGAATAACACAGTGGAAAGAATGCGTCCTATGTGTGGTAAGAAGGAAAATTGGTACATATTCTTGCAGAGTGTGAAGTTAAAGAGTGCTGTAGGTCGCAGATTCTCTCAAAAACTTTGTGAGGTCGAGAAGGAGTAGGCAGCATGTCTAAAGTTGATATTGGATAAGAATAATTGACAGGGGCTATGTAAATTTATTAAGAAGATAAGGTGGGCAAGAGAAAATCTCTGATTAGAGAGTGCATAGCAAATAATGTACTTATATATTTTAAATGTACTTCTATTGTTTTTATTTTCTTGTGTTTATATATGTACATATTGAATTGTGTATTTCTCTTGTTTAGTGCCCTGTAATGATAAATTGAATCTTCTTAATTGCATTGTTTTTTTTTTTCCTTCATGACTGGGAGAGGGTTATTTCCTATACATTTTAGTAAATGACTTAGTGACCGTGTATATGTGATTCTGTGTATTTCCGAAACATTTTTGTGTAAATAGGAGCACGATCAGTCTGCCTAGACCTGTGCGCTGAATAAGTATTTAATTAGTTATATTTTAAACCATTATTGAAATAAACACTCTTACTACTATGAATTTTGTACAGACATTAATTCTGTGTATGATATCTAATGAATTCACTCATCTTTCCATAATTAAACATCCAACAAAGGTGTTGTTCACTAGTTTAATGCCTTAAGTTTTCATTACACTAAGAGATATATTTTGAGACTGCCTTTCTAGTTACCTACCGTAACAATTCCAGCTCATCTTTATTGTAAACAATTGTGCTCATACGATCGAAAAATTCTAAGAACACTACTTACTTTTTTTTCCATTTTCAAAGCACTGTTTTGCACTAATCTGCTAAGTAAAATATGTGTCTATAGCTTTCATGTTTATCTTTAAGCACAGTTTATTACAAAATCGTGTTTTAATCGCATCTAATACCAGAGGCGACGCCACTGGCTTTTATTTCATTTGCACTTTGTTTCACATTACGTATTCCATCCTCTTTCTCTTTCCTTAACGCAATGCTCCTCGCTACTTTCTTTTATAACATCTTGGTTTCAAGATATTATCCCTCTCTTAAGGAATTTTGAATTCCGAGAAGAAAATTGCTGCAGTGTGAAAAGCCGAGATAAGGTTTTTGCGACAAGATATTTCGCTTCCAATTTCTCAACTATTTATAATGTAAATCCTACAACTGCAATGCATCTGTTTGCACGAATTCAATCAGGGGATTTGTGATAGTTACAAGAACGCGAATATTTTCAACTTGGTTTAAGTTAGGTTAGGTTAATTAATGAAAACTTTGTGATTTGCTTCTTATTTCGACTAATACCCCAAAGACTGATTCACCGTTATTCTCAAACTTTATTACAATATCTAAATATTTGGTTTCGATGACTGGATTTTATCTTTCTAGAAATAGGCTACTAAACCGGATAGAACTTATTTCATTCTGGTCATATAATCAACTAGTGAGCTGTGTTTGAAATAATCTCACTGTCTTTCCTGAGGTGACCATATCTCAGTAATTAACTAAATTCTTCCTTTATACATTCAAAAGGCGCATGCTATATTTTTTAACATTCAACTAATTCCATAATTATCCTCTAAACAGAATAATTTTTTTTTCCGTATTTTGTGATGACATTCTCTAGCCCAGGACATTCCTGCGGTTCTGATGGATTTATTCCTGATTCCGCCGCAGGTTTAGGCCAAAATAAGGTTCTGTGTATTATTCGATTTTTTTCATTACGTGTTCTTCATATCGGCAGTGGTTTTCGGGACAAATGCGATGCGTGAGTTGCTATTCAGGAGACGGAGTTACGTCTGCATCCTCTTATGTTCCAAGGTCACTTTGAAATGCAGTTCAAAATTATATTGCTTTTTTGTGTATGTTTGGTCTCGTATTTCTAGTATACAATCCTTTAGTACCCCTTCTAGTTTACTTTAATAAATAACATATGACCATAGAGTTACATTTTAATAATTTTATTAACAATATAAATATATTTTCAGTTAACAATATTTGTAAACAGTAAGAGATATGAACAATTGAAATAGTAATCATAGCAATCATATATAAAGGTATTATTCAATAAACTTGGTGATAATTTGATATTAATAAGAATGCAATACATATGCACACTATTTATAAACATTGATTTTATAATATGAACAAAAACTAAATTACTTGAATTACTAATAATTTTAGTATAAACTAGATAATGAAAGAAAGTTGCATGAATCTTCCTGATATCGCGAAATTCACGAGCGGAAGCGAAGCAGAGGCGAAGAAAATTATCAGAATAAGATGTAGCCACGATTGATATTTGCAGATCAACAGTATTAATAACATGAAACATTGGCATAGCTAAAAAGAAATAGAACTTGCCTGGTTCCGCCGTGCTATGTAGGCAACTTCTCTAGTTCTCCTTTGTGGAATACAGTATATATCCTCAGGCGTATTGCATTCTGAACAGGACAGAAATGGTAAATGATTGGTTGTGATTAACATAGCACACCGTCAGCTACAATTTCAAATTCATTCCTGTCAAATAGGAGGATATGTTGCCATTCCTAGGCGTCTTCGTGATGCAGTGCAATGAAAAATGCCTCATTTGTAACATGAAAAGAATTAGGTTCCGGTCGCTTAAGGTAAGTAAATTCCTCGCAAAGCATAACATACCTTCCTTATTTACCGTGTTTTCCAGCTCTTGTTATAACTGATTATTACCTTTTCCAAAATTCAAAACTTGCTCACGGGACGTCTGCGGTGCGCACTATGTGGAAAGTGACCATAAATGAACTGCAGGACTGTTTCAAAAATTGGTACGGACGCTGGAAGAGGTTTCTCACTGTCCAAGGAGCTTATTTTGAATATTGTGTTTGTAAAAGGTTTCATGTCCTCTGTAATAATAGTTTCTACACTATGTTTAGTTTTTTTGGACTCTATTAATTTATTTGCTTATCAGTGTCTTAATACCATAACGGCTCTGTAAATACTGCACCAAACCCTAGGAACTAGGAACATTTGCGAATCAACTGCCATAGTATACAGAAATTGCTAATCTGGAGCAATATTATAGTCAACCCCGATGTTAATAATAATAATAATAATAATAACAACAACAACAACAACAATAATCCGAGAGCAAGGGCTGTGGCTCCCACGCTAGCAGTGCCTCAGCTTTCTAGACCGATCAGCTGCTTCCTCAATCAAGAACCTCCCTATTTATCATTATTACAAGTTTTATAATGTTTATGACCATTCCATATTTTTTACATTTAGGGTTTAAGGGGAATTCGTTTGATAACCTGCTTCAGTAAATAAAACCACAAAAGTAAATGAATGAACATAATAGATTTTATAATAACACTGGTCTACAAAAAAAGAATAAATAATTCTTTCGCTTGGATGTATGCAATATGAATGCCCTGAACAGAAATATATTTTCAGTTTTAGTCTATTTGACTGGGTTTTTAACAAAATCACATCAAAAGTAATAATGTACTTATTTTTTGATGAAATATTATTTTGCTTTTATAGTTAAGACAAAACTGTTTTGCAGGTTTCATTTTATCTTAGGTGTTTATGAATATATTGAAAAAGAGAGATATGTGTCAATAATTATGAATTTTCAAATTTTTTTCACTATTAGGGAGAAGATATTTTTTAATCTCTGATATGTCTTTCAATAGTGTCCCTTTTCAAACACCAACAGTAATTAGCCACTATTTACACATCCCAATAGCCTTGATAGTGGGTTTCCAGCGTGTTTCCATTGTTTTAATGTCTTTATGAAACTGATAACCTTGTTCTTCACTCGTTGCACCAGATTCGCAGGGAAGTAAACAATATGGCTGTTGAGAAAATGCAAATTAACACTCATTTTATACGCCAGATATCTAAAATATTGCAATATTTCCCCCAAAATGTCTTCATAATTCTCAGATTTTTTTTTTCCCAAGAAAGTTTTCTGTCACTGTTTTGTATGCCAACCATGTTGACTTCTCTAACTCGAACATCGACTTAGGAAAGATCTCATCCTGCATAAGTCCGGAATCTGGGGGTACATCGAAAATACCTGCTGCTATCTTAGCTTCGGTTTTCTGTGGGAACTTTGTAACAAGAAAGTTGAAGTAATCACTGTCCTTATTCGGAGCAGTAACAAATTGCTTCATCAGGCCTCACTTAATAAGGAGTAGTCAAGGGACGGCATTAAAAAGAGAAACCAATGGTTCATACTTCACTTTTTATTCTCTACAAACTAAATTGCTCCTTTGTGACCAATTTTTTCTGGTCCAATGCTCTGATTTAGTCCTTACGTCCCATGCAGGTAGTGAAAAATTTGCTATGTTGTTTAAATATCTAAGAATATTTATTTTGTGTATCTTCTCAATGAACAAACAATAAAAACGATTTTCTATAATGCCGATTTCTGAAAAACTGTAGCCCGATGAAACAAAACTAAGGTGGTTTGAGAGATTCAATCAGGTAAGGAATCGGAAACTACGAACGCCTTCAGCAAAAATTTGCAGACTTGTGTAATTGTTTCCATTGTGAGAAGACAGTGCGCAAAAACGTTTAATTATGGCAAAATATGCAGCGGAAGAGCTCTAATTTCGTGAACAAACATGACCGCCCTCAAACTGTTCTGAAAGCATTATGAAGACTGATGAACAATGGCGTGTCAGTTTTCAAAGCATACATCAATCGAGACTGTCACTTTTATTACTTTATCAAACTCGCCCACATTGCCTTCGCTGGTTCCATTTCTCGCAGAATGATCCACTTGTCCACATAATTCCTGAACGAACGTCAATAAATTAACAACATAGCACTTTGTGTATGCCCTTTTCATTGCTGCTGCTCCAATTAGCTCGTCGCGATGTGAATTAGCGTTGTACATCACCATGAACATTACGTACGACAAACTGTTCCAGACCAGCTCTAATTTCCAGTGATCTTTTAATTGCATTCCATATTTAATGGTGCAGAACGATATCAAAAGATCTTTTCTGTCCATAATCGAATTGGTCATTTTAGGTCTCTAATTAGGATTCAATTGATACGTAAAAACATATTTAATTATAGCATATCGACCGTTCTGTTTTATTTGAAGTCTGCAATTTATGTTGCACCGTTTGATATCTCCTAGATAAGCATCGTAATTATATTTTATTTCATTAGGACTAATTTATTAAATGTCAAATGAGGCACTGTGCTTATGTCATCTAATTAAACAGAGTTTTGTCAATGCATTTGTAAACAGTAAAAGGTTTGAACATAGCAATACTCTCAAATTATGGGAAATTGGAAAAAAAATAAGAATTTATTCCTTCCTGAACGTTATTAGAAAATTTATATCTACTTCGTTGGATTATTGAAACTCCTAAAATGATACAATGAGAAATTTTCGTAGAAATAAATTAAAAATTAAAATAAAAAACATCCTTTTTATTCTAAGCAAATTCTAAAGAGCAAACATTGTAATACTCAAATAAATGAGCATGAAATAAACAGGAAAATGAAGATAATTTCAGAAAAACAAATCAGTTGTGTGGTATATTAGGAAAAAACTTCAGAATTACTACTGAGAAAACACAACATAAATTTTACAAGATAATGCCACCACCATCCCTATTGTATCCATTGAACTCTAGCTCATAAATATACAATAAATTAAGATATGCGGAATAAGCTACATAATAATAGAATACATCTATCTACCCCTTAAGAAAAAAACAATAGTCCAACTTCGGGTAACGTGCATAGATGGCACTCTGCAAAGCTGCATTCAAAATAGGGCGAATATAACTTCCTTCCTTACTCACGTATCCTGTCAATGTCGTCCGCGTCAGTCACACACCCACATTGTAACCATTAAACTTATCTATCATACTACAGCCGTTTAGTCTAGCGGTTTGCGAGGAGAATTTAGTATTAGGTTCGCGTACAGAAAACACCTTTTGTTTTATTTGTATTATTTTATTTCAAATTAATAGTTAATATTTTGGCCATTTATATTAATAGCCGGTACTACGCACTTGTTGTAGTGTTTTATTTGAGTTTTAGGCATTCAGGTAGGTATAACACCACCCCTAGCTTACTGAACAAAAAGCTATAATTTTTCATATGTGAACAAGGCGCTGAGTCGAAGTGTAGTTAAATGTATTCGGACTTCAACAATAGCGCTTGGTTGTCGTAAGGTGTGTATGCGTACTGAAAGGAAGAACGAATATCTAAGAAGAAAGAAAATGGATTATTAATATTTTAATGGAAAGGTGTTTCTGTAAGGGTTCAATATGATTACAATGTGATTTGATGAAATAATTTATAAATGTTATCATTAAATTAAAAATTTAACAATAATGCTTATTTCAATGTTTTAAATTACAACGCTTTAAGTATTATATGAATATATTTTTAAAAATGTCCATATAAAGTGATGGTATTAAGAGATTTAAAAAGTGCTTAATAATTAAATTGTCCCAGAGAGAATGTTAACCATTGCGATATTAACGATCTATAATCGCTTCTATAGATCAATACAATCACATTAGAAGGAACTGTTATGAAGTAGCAGAAACTGCATGTGATAACCTTTATTAAGTTTTGCATACGAGCCACGTGAATTCCCAACTACCTAGAAAAGCAATTTTTTGAATTACTTTATAGTGCATCACTTACTGTGAGGTATATAGAGGGTTATTTAACACTTGGGGAAGCCCTGAGCTATTGCTGAGGTCCAAAAGCAAGGAAAAAAGCTCAAATAATATATTATTAATTTCGCTTTTGGCTCTTTAGATACAGATCTGCAGAAAGTCCTCAAATGACCCCGATAAGCTCTAATCCTTAAGGCTTCACGGACTGTTTTACTCTCGCCTATATTCTAGGTGTCTACCGTATTTGCTGGCAACCTATTTTAATATGCTGGTGAAGAATCTCCACGTTGTCTGTAGGTTTGGAGACATAATGGCCTTAAATTAAAAACCAATGGACCGAGGTCAGGGGGGCATGAGTAGGTCAGAACTTCGCTCTACTGTGGCGTATTCATTTA
Source organism: Metallyticus violacea (assembly GCA_030762175.1). Taxonomy (NCBI): domain Eukaryota; kingdom Metazoa; phylum Arthropoda; class Insecta; order Mantodea; family Metallyticidae; genus Metallyticus; species Metallyticus violacea. The sequence goes on along the minus strand of CM060830.1, from coordinate 23,912,110 downwards.
TTGGGAATTGCTGATATAGTATCACTCTAGCAGCAATCGATGAAGTATTGAGTTTGGTGGAAGATTTTACAACAAACATGTGAATGACTTTGTTAAAAAGCCACATAATGACGCTCTCAATGTTCCAGACAAACAAAAGGATCGATTAACGTGTCCCCATTTACTTCAACCTGTACGGCTAAACTGTGCTGTCTTGTTTTCAAAATTGCATGGTTTCGCAAATCCCGTACCTGAATATTGTTTATGCTCCACACTACATTCTACAGCATCTCGGCAGCAACTGTAGTAAAAATAAGATAGGTTTGACTATATACTATCTGTGGCTCATTTATCAGTACACCAGAATAAATAATTGACTAATAAATATGTCACGTAACTAAATAACTGCCCATCGCCTAAAACCAAATTAATTTAATTTAAAGAGCACTCTCTTATTTCCCAAACTCATTAGAAACTCAATAGTAACATTAGGAGGTGTAGTTAGAACTAAATATTCTTTAATTCATCACACCCCTTTTCTCTAAATTAATTAGTAAGTATCAAACAAGTAATTGAAAACTAATTAGTGTTATAAACCAAATTATACGTCTCATTTCAGCATAAAGGTAGTTTATTGATACCTGACTTACATGTTTGAGCTAGTAATAGACATAAGCGGCCTTGCGGGCATCTGAGCACGACCGTTCAGTACCACGTCTCACGGGAGAAGAAGGATGTAGAAGCAACTCAGCCTAATCTTACGAAACCAACGCGTCAAGTCTTACCATGCGTCGCTAGCGTCCCCTTCCAGTCATTCATTTCTTAATATCAATTTCGACGACCCCTTCTAAGGCATATTGCAGTATTATATGATTACCAACATTATAATACCAAAGTACCCGTGCCAAATTTCCCGAAATTGATATTAGCAAATGTAATAATGGAGAAGGGCACAAGCGCATGCGTGGTAAGATGTGACAGGTTACTTTCATAAAATTAAACTGACTTCCTTCTACTTCCTTCACTTGCCGTTACAAATAGAAGTTACCCAGTTTGGAGCTGCAGTGAAAAAATCCGAATTCCTCAATCCCGAATGGCAGCGGCAACCAGCAGATGCTTTCGTTTCGTGTGGAAACGCTCTTATTATGAAGTAATATAATTGTATGTATTATTTGTTTATTTATATATTTATGTTTGCTAAACTGATGCTGACTAACTGAAAACGTAACATTTATTCCATTAAAAATGGTGCAGAAAAGTTATGATTAAAAAAGATGAGTGACGGGTTAGAAAGTGTCATTATGGAGTAATGTTCTTTTTGTTTTTTGTTTTATTATTTTTGGTTAAACTTCAGCTAACCGAACCTCATGATTTTTTTTATTTCTATTAGTTTTGTTACACTTAAACTAACCTAACCTACCTATGAAAAAGTAATATTTATTGCATTAAGAATCGTGTGGAAAAAAGTATTATTATGAAGTATTGTTATTTTTTAAAAAACTAAAAAGGATTACAACTAAGAAAAAATAGGGTATTTACCAATAGGGAATCGAACCCAACACAATTACATCAGTAGCACGACGCTCTAACGCTACCAGGGATTCATAATGCTTGGGGTGGAAATTATGCACTTGAAGTAATATCTACTACTAAAATCGTAACAATTCGGCAGTCTTCAGGACTGCCCCAGAGTGTACCTTCTTTGCTTAAGGAAAAGTCTTCCTTTTTCTTCCATGAGACAGTGGTATTTGCTCAGTCTCCCACAAGGTCATCTATGGATGAGATACCTCTTATTAGCTCAAATATCTAAGTCAGGAATCAATAAATTAACTTTATCAAGATATGATCAGTTTATAACGATTATTAGTTTTAAATTACTTTCTTTGATACTTATTATTTCATTTAGAAAAGGGTGTGATAAATTAAAGAAGGTTTAGCTCTAATTGCACTCCCTAATGTTACTATTGAGTTTCTAATGAGTTTGGAAAATATGAGAATGCTCTTTAAATGAAATTAATTTGGTTTTAGTAGACGGACAGTTATTTAGTAACGCAACAATATGTTTGTATGAACTTTTTTGCGTGCTTTTTGGTATTCTTTCAATTTCCCAGGGGTTTCTCTGTGTTAAGTAACACTCTATGTAAACAAAAAGGAAACTTAAAAACGATTTTTTTTTTTTTTTAAGTTTATCGCAATGAGGCCAATGCATAAAAATGTTATATTTCCTTAAAGCTGTGGCATTATAATCGTATCGCACACTATCCCTAAATAAACGTTTATCAGGAAGTTGATTGTTGCTTAAGATATCACGAGCCGCACTTCTTGTAGAGGATATGCATGTCTTAGCATGTTTCGCAGAATACGCTCTTGTCGAGGCCCCACTTGCTCACAATCTGTTATCCTTAAGTACCGTGGGGGACCTCCACTATCGCCCCGGGGTGCCACAGAGGTGCCACCCGCGCCGTAAGACGTGAGATCCAGTCCACAGAGTCCCGCGATATCCTGCATCTTCAGTTCTGAATACCGGCATAGGCTAAGGGCTTGCAGAGAAGAGAATGCACCCGGAACAAAAATCTCGTCAGCTATCGCTGAGGGTATCCGTGGGGATTCCAGGAAGATACCTTCCAGACGTGAGCGACCACCTTTCCTCTTTCCTGTAACATTGCGAAAACAAGTTGTGAAGCTGTTGCAAAAGGTTAGACTCCCATTATTTACGGTCAGGTTGGGGAAGTAAAGAAATAAATGAGATTAGTAGTTCAACAGATTCCATTATCACAAGAGGGTCTGAGATTGGCGGTAAATTCAGGAACTTAATAAGTGAATTTATCTGGAAAGGTCAGACCCTTGGGCGATATTTATTAGGATATTACATGAATAAAATAAGAATTTAAATATAATTCCTATAAACTTGACTTACAAAATTATAACAATTGTATTCTTGTATTATGAATACTTAACCTTTTCCAGCCATGTAGCAACAGAGGAATGTCTATTGCCAATAATGTCAATAGAGAGCAGTCAAATATAGGTTTAGGACTATTTCATGAATAGAATAAGAATAAAAGTAATATATATTTGAAATTCGTGCACAGATTATTAAAAATTGTATAAAACGTTATATTACTCATGAATACCAGCCTATTCAGAATGAAATTGACAAAAATCCATTATTATTTTGCTACCGCTACTAATACCAACTAATAAAAACAAAACAAGATAATATTTTATCATTCTGGACAATGTGTTTATTAAAATTTATGGTTGCTTAAGGAAATATTGTTACATAATTTACAAAATTATTTCTTCACCAAAACGCTTTGAAGAACCCCCTATTTTGTGTTATGATTGTCGATAGTCTATAGTTTTGTTGCTATCAATACCTTGCCACCGCCTGCTGGCAAAAGTGGTCAGTGATGCGTGCTGAGGAATTATAGTGGATATATAGAGTTGGTTTCACTGACCAGCAGACAAATTCACTTCGCGCGATAAAGGGATAAAGGGATTTGGTAAAAATGTGCTATAGTTCACTGCGAAATCGCGCTTTGGTGAGTCAAAATGTAAAATGTCGTTCCAATTTACTGATCGAATTTATGATGACGTAACATAAATGAAATAGTTTAAATACTTTTTTTGGAAATTTTGAAGAAAATTGCAACACTTTCAGTTAGTTATTGGCTTGAGGACGTAATTGTTCATTTTCAGGTGATGTTGTGCATTTGGTTTATGCATGACGATTTTGGATAAGTAGCTATATAATTCTTAAATAAATGGTGATCAGGTCTTGCGAAACTTGCTAGGCGTTACCAAAAATTAAATGCATTAGATTTTTATTTGAAACTATGTTAAATTTTATGTATGCACACCTTGAAACCTGTCTTCACATGCGTTCTCTGAATAGTTTGCTGCTACGTTTAAAATTTGAACAAAGTACTTTAAAAAACGTTTAAGGAACGTTTAATAAAGGAAATCTGACGTTATGAAACACCTTCATTTTCCAGTCAAAATGAAATGTAACTCACTGTGTAGTACTGCCTCAACTAAGGGAAGTGGTACAATGAGAAACTAAATATTATATGCGCGTACTTTAATGCTGTGGAGGCCACCGCTTTGGTCCTCCGCGCCCGATCAGTCTGTCACAATTTTTCTGTGCCGTCATAAAGAAACAATAAGTTTCACCTAATTTGAACACGAGCGTCCGGTGTTCCCGTACCATCCAGTAGGTTTCAAAACACAAATACTGCATTGAATGTCAGACACACCTCGCGACAGTGACTAGTATTGTGTTTTGTTTACATCTGACACGCCACAAACAAGTTTCACAATCTGAGACTCTACCATGACGGATTTAACGTTGACGCATGTAGTGCAGTATAAAAGCTTCTGCAACCCCTTGCTCCCATCCTCAAAATGTTTAGTTTGGTACTGTCTTTATACTCTGCAATTTCCTGAACATTTTTATTTCCGGCACTCGGTATGTTAAATATGGAAAAGCTTGCTTGATGATGTTTCAGTATCAAACAAAGAGTATTTGATTTAAGTAACGGTGGTTTAATGTAGACATCCTACAGCAGCGACAATCAGTCGTTGCTTTAGTAATAAATTACTGAATAGGAGGCAGGTGAAGTTTGGTATAAATCTGTGAATTAGGTTTTTTTTTTTTTTTTTTTTTTTAATTCAATGTAAAGAAAATGAAAATTATACAAAGCTTACATTCTACGCCTTTTTCTCCCAGACTATTGTGGATAACAAAATTGAAATTAAAACATCAAGTAGACCAACTCTAAGTATTTTGAGTCTAACTAATTTGAGTCAAAACGTAAGAACTATACAATGCTTTTTTTGTAAATAAATCTGTTGTCATAAAAACCAAAGAACTGTTTTATTTAAACACTTGCGCTACTACGATATTTTTTATTAAATTCACACTGTATTTCTATTACGCATGTTCAGATACATGCATGAATGTTAAACCTAGTAATATTCTAAAATCTTGCGGTCTATAACTAACAGTGGCAGTGGCAGTAGTAAAATTATGCACCACGGCCTTATGCTGCCTCGAGCCGCCACTTCCGTCTATGATATTTAGAATAAGCCCACAGAATGCAGAAAAATAGTTTAAATTAAAGGCATATGGCCTTTACTTCAAGACCAAAATAAAAATGATTGTGATAGGCGTACAGAAGTGCCCAATACGATATGAAGGGAATGCCAATGTTTACAAATTGATATTTAAGGATAAAGGAAGAATAAAATACAAATATGTTTTCTTGGCTTCTTTGGATCCCATTTGATGATATGGACGGAATGAAATGCCTCTGGGGTGAGAATTTTTACTAATGCGCTCAACAGGATAGGAGGGGGGACTGTGTTTCCTTATCGAATTTGACTCTAAAATTATTTTGAAAGGTTCACTCTTTGAACACCTATGACCAGTTTTGGAGAAGTTAATGTGGCACTAGGCCCTTTCCTATGGGCTGATTCTGAAGACTTTTTGAAACATTTGACGAATGGATTGGCAGATCAAGTATCATTGAATTACCTTTTTCTCCAGATCTTTTCCTGATAGAGTAATAAGTTCAGGGGAAATTCTTTAGATGGAATGTTTATAGGAACATGTTCAGCTTGAATTTACAGGCTTACCTTCCTCGCCAGATCATTTGTGACAAGATTTGTGCCTCTGCATGGTATAGATGTCATCTTTGAATAGAAAACGACGGAGGGTACTTTGAGCATTGTAATAAGTGTCGAATGCATGACTTTACAAATGTAAATGCAACCAAAAACGGTTTTTTTTCTAATGATTTAACAACCACTCTGAATTATTACTATGCCCATCTGACTTGTACAAAGGCTATCTTGAAGAGTTTTCGTGTAGCCTTTATATGTGATTGACAACGACAAGCCAATCGGTGATCCTGTGTACTATTTTTTTTTTGAGTAGTGTTTAACGCCCGTTTTGACTACTGAGGCACCACAGGCGGTGGACACTGATGATACATGAGATGAAATGATAAATTGGGAAAGGATATATTTTTTTTAAGGAAGGAAGCGTTCCAGGCCTAAGTTTAGGTACCTCCCCGGCATTTGCCAGTTATGAAGACTGAGGAAAACCTGCAAAAAACCCCAGTCAGGGAGGACGGTCCTGGCGGGATTCGAACCGCAGACCTCCCGCTCACGAGTCCATGCCTTAACGACCTCGGCCACCCGTGGCGGTCCCTGTGTACTATGAACTCACTGCACTTAATATGATAGTGCCTGTCATTTTGGCAAAGTTTCGCGTCAATCAAACTTAACAGCCGTCAGAGTCCAAATTTGTATCCCCGATTTTTAGCTTTTTGGTTGAAAAGGACGAGAATTCAGACAATGAACGAGATTGAGGGGAATGTAATGGGCCGAAAAGGAAATGGCCTTATTTGCTACTGGATACGATGATGGGATAAGGGCAAGTGTTGGTAAGCTACATGTTTTTATGGCTGAATGCTTTCTGACAGGCTTTGTTTAAGCTTAATATTTAACAAAAGTGGTTCATGCCTGCTGCTCCGAGTGTTGACCTCCAAAAACACTGAGGAACGGCGTGGTCCCAGCTGAAGTCGTCGCCATCGGCAAAGAAGAGTAACCTGAGACGTTTGAGCCGGCGCAGGCCACGACCTTCGCAGCCTGCGTTTGAGCAGGTGGCAGGCATCACGTTGCCACAGCCACTCAGCACCAGTCGCTCAAGCTTGGGGCACATTTCCGCAATGACGTGAACATCTACTTCCTCCATCACCTGCACAACCGCAAAACGTTTCCTTAATCATCTTATCATTAAATGTTGTATTATTAGTTTGTAGGCAGAGTAACAGAAATAAAAGAATTTGCGTACCATGAATAGCAATGGGTTGTACAACTGCGTAAATCCCATGTATATCGCAATTGTCTCCTTTCTCTAAATACACGAATATAATGCCCCAAGTAAAAAAATACTTAAACGTTCCATGATTTGTTATTTCTATTATTTGTTATAAGCAACTGGAAATAACAATCTTCAAATAATTACTAAAATACTCTAATAACTATATTGTTGAAAAAATTATAAAGTTTGTAAAAATCATTACAATATTGATGAGATGTTTATGCTACAATTTAAATTTATTATAAGTAAATTATATTTTGCTTGCAAACCACAAGGACCATCTGATTATTTAGCCCTCTATGTGGCTCCAAAACTAAAATAAGCAGTCAGTCTGATGAACACACTGCATGTACTGTCCTCAAAGTCCTTTCACGACTTCAGAAAAGCCTTTATCACTTAGGCTTTCTCTACCGTAGTGTATTTGCCCTGTCTGAAAAATATTTTTTTTTCCAATAATTAAAAATCTTTCATTCACATAATCGCATTTAAATATCTACTAAACCAACTTTAATTATAAATTATATTATTAGTTCAACTATTGTAGTTCCTTAAACTCTTAATGCAACTAATGTGTGACTTATATAGAATTAATACATTTCTTTTCCACCGCCATAGTCGGTCCTGGTAACCACACTTCCCTCGTATATTCAAGATCGAGGGTTCATTCCCCGCCAGGGTTGATGGGCATACATACACCCATTCCTATATGCATACAAATATACAAATACTTCCATATATTTACGTTTTCTATTAATAATTTTATATACTAATACACAAACATGAAGGGAACCCTTAATCGTGAGCCCCTTCCATTTACTCACACCCCCTCTCCAATTCGCTCCTCTTTATTATAGCCATTAACCTTCTATGTCGGTCTTCTCTAGAAATATTCCCAAATTGTGTATCTGGCTGGCATGCACCAACACTTTCCGGCATATGTTCAAATTTCTATTGGAATTCAGAAATTGCGGTGATAAAATCCTAAGTATGACTTCATTCGGAAGGAAAATAAATCAACGTGTCTCATGTCGTAGAATTACGGTGTAAAAGAACCTCAAGCCTGAAAGAAGAGGCCTCTGAGCAAAATTTACCGACCGTTTCAAGCTAAGAATTGAATGGGACGCTGATGACCTGAGATGGCAAAGAGCGTCTGTAAATAAACCAAATCAACCGCCGCAGGTGTTCGAGGTTGTAAAGGGGCAGACTTGTGAGGGGGAGGTCTGGAGTTCGATTCCCGCCACGATTTCCTAACAGTTTTTCCCCCTAGGTTTTCGCCAGTCCTCATTAATGGCTTGTTTTTTTCCTTAAAAAAGAAACCTTTCCCAATTTATCATGTCATTTCATGTATCATGTTCACCGTCTGTGATGCCTCAGTATTAAAAACGGGCCTTAAATACTATACAAAATATATATATTTCTGTCTATTTCAAAACGAATGATGTTAGCATAATTTTATTATATCTAAAATGTAGAGTATCTTTGGGAGATTATTGGGAGATTTGTAGAAAATGTTGAAAATTTCCCTTCTGCATAAGGTATAACACAACACGTCGTTCATTGTGCAAAATCCTGGCACATGGTCCACACATGAAGCATAGTTTCATTTATGCAAATAGGAACTCTCAGAACTCACGCTATTGGCTGTCTGCATGTCATTCTTTAAGCAGCTATGCACCCAGTTAACACTGCACAGTACCATCAGATATGCATGAAGTTTGTTCAGCAACTGGACGATGCAGAGCTGGGTCATGGATATTTGCAACAAGATGGTGCTACATGCCATATTCATGGCGCTAATTGAACATTTCTTTACGACTGGATAATCTCCAAAATCTCCTGATTTGACAACACCGGACTTCTTCCTATGGGGCTACTTAAAAGACAGAGTTTACGTAACACGCCCCAGACATTGAACGATCTGAAGCCAGCATTACACAGAAGAGTTAATTGTATTGACATAACAGTCCTTCAACGAGCCGTCAGTAACATGGAACGACGTGTTGTGTTATGTCTTGTGCAGGAGGGAGGACATTCTCAACATTTTCTATAGAGGTTAGTCCTCCAACTTTACAATTTGAGATATAATAAGTTGTGTGTAGTATCATTCGTTTTGAAATATATAAAGAAAGAAATGTGCTGGTTCTGTATAAATCGCTCTGTGTATACATACACACACACTATATATATAAAATTAACAGTAATTAAAATATTAGAAAAGGATAAAACACTAAGAAAAAGTCACGCTTGAGATCTCTATATTTCGGACTCGTGAAGTTATATGTATGTGTGTGTGTGGGTTTTTTTTTTTTTTTTTTTTTTTTGATTCCTGTCAAAACTAAACGGAAAGGAATTTGTTTATAACTGTGGACGTATGCTTACAGTATTAAAATGACAAAGATGTAAGCATTAGATGTCATATTTCAGAGCTTTAATTACAACAGTGCATCGATAGCAGACTATAGTGCAGTAGACTGCAATTGAGAATGTCACCATTATTTTTGTTTCACTTTTTATTCTGGCGAGTTGCTCTTGCTCGTTTTATTTGCACCTCCATCACTGTAATTAACACAGAGTAATATGCTAATTCAGTCTAATCCCATGCCATAAGGGATTTTTCATTTGTGCCTTACCTTTTCGATCCATAAAATGAATGCATTCGTTGTACTGTAACAATATTATTAGGGTGTGAATATGTGACGGGACGTATTGTTAATGTAAACAAAAAAAATAATAAAATGCGGAGCATCTAACAGGCTAACGTTTATTGATTAGACATTATTTCATATTATCTTGGTTATTAAAACTTTCCTTAATTTTAACTAAATCATAGAAACCTTCAAATCTCTCAGATCTCTTCAAACAGAATTTTATTTCACCTTGCGCTAAACATAATTTACACCAATGTTATAATACTTTGTAGAAAGCAGGCCCATTGAATTTGAAACACAACATTACACAGGAGATTAACGGTATTGACAACACTGTCCTCCAACGAGCGGCCAATAACATGGAAAGATATGTAGAGTTATGTCTTATGCAGGAGAGAGGACACTTTCAACATTTTCTGTAGAGATTAACAATCTTCCAAAGATACTGTACATTTGAGGTATAATAATTTGTGGCTAGCATCATTTGTTTTGAAATAAATAAACAGAGAAATATGTTAGTTCTGCATAAATCACTCTTTTTACCATCTGCTGTTTTATCATATAATTTATTCAGTTTCTCCATGATTCCTGCGATATAGATTATGTTCATTACATTAATTTGTTCTGCTTGTGTATTAGTTAATATAACTTACAACTATAACTTTTGTTTACTTCAAGTAGGAATAAACTGAATTTCTACATACTCTTAAATTATAGAATCTAAATTTGAGTAATACAAATGTAATCCTCATAACTGAATATTAATGTTTACTAATTTTCTTATTTCATTCACGAGAGGGTTAAATATCGTGTATATCAGTTGTTTAGTGTTAATTTCAGATGTGCATCTAGTAGGAACCAGTTCCTAATTTAAAGTAGCCTGCAATGTATTTTAGAAAGACTTTGAACTCTGTCATTGCATTCTGCGTCTGTCCTCTCGGCTGTCAAGAAATTTTGTTTTCTTTCACATCTCATCGCACTGACTTCAGTTGTCTGTCGTCGATTTTGCTCCTCAAATGCAGCTCAGCAAAAGTTTCACCACTACTTTGCACATTTATAAACAACGTCTCGGGCGATCAAGCGACGGAGATCCATAATAAAAGAACGCTCTTTCTGCACGACATCTGCGTTTGAGCTTATTGGAGATATGTTGATCACCGTTCACCAATGTATATCGTCTCCAACCAGTTAAACCATTTCTTAATCGACGTATGCCTATCGAATCTATAAGTTTCTGTAATCTCGGGCGACATGAAAATGAGACACCATCGTATTACAACACCTTGCAAATGTCTCCTGGAAGTGAACAATGTATCCTACGATGCCACAAAAATAATTCAGTGGATGAAGGTCCTCTTCAGCACTATATTCAGTCATGTCTCCCTCCAGCCCCGAAAAAAATATTGAAATAAGGCACGTATTGAACATTTCGTGCGTCACCATCTTATATTATAAACCAGATATTCTAGTATATCAATCATTGAATTCCTCTCTTTAGGTCCCAGAAAACATGAAGAGCTGAACGGGCGCTCAATGGCTTACCTTGATTTCCAGCGAGCGCAAAGACTCCGCACCGTGCTTCTCGAAGATTGGAACAAGATCGGAGAAGTCGAGACGGCTTTTTTCCCCGCTGGTGACGCACACAACGCTGAGCTCCCGGAGGCCATTGCTCAAGCTTGTGGCAAGGGGTGTTAGCACATCGTGCGACGTAAGGGGATCGAAGCGTACCCTCACCCCCGTCACATCTGGACACAAGATTATACCCAGCTGGAGCACATCTGAAGGCAGCACGGCCTCGGGAGACATTCGACATCTCACCTGAAACAGTTCCACAAATGTACGTTTTATCTTCAGGCACTGGCTTTCCTAATTGGTTATAATTCTGGAGCTGTGCGGTGCTCCAGCCAGGACGTCCCTGCTGGAGGAATGTTTACATTGAGAGTGCAGGGGGAATAGATAGCTCTGCTTTCTATAGGCTGAGAAAAAGAAATTAATGAAAGTACTAACTATGTTAATAACATACATGATATCAGCATTAAAGTGCGTTTAGTTTGTTAACAATATCTAGCTATAAGAATGAAAGAATTGTTCATAACGAAGCACGGATTGTAAGAGCGAATATTATTATGTATGATGAGGATTCCAGACAGAAACAACTGATAGTTTCTCTTACGCTAGTTACAGAGCCTACAGTGTTTCTTTTACTTACCCATAGCCGTAGCGAAATTCTCTGAGTTACTAGAGCTGATTCCCGAATGACAGCAGAGAGAAACGAACTCCTCAGTCCCGAACGGCAGCGGGGAGATGTTGCCTCATGACTACATAATCTGCACGTAATTATTTTCATTTCACAGTGATAGGCGTATAATTGCTGTCTTGTTTACAAGAGAAAAAGTTTATTACCTAATTTTTGCATAATACTCACACTTCCTTATTCACACTCCGCCTGTAACAGTGTAAATGTTGTATATATTATATTTTTATTAAACGTAATATAGCCTATGCGTTGTCATCCGTAACGTTCTGGTTGCAATGTTATTCCTTATTACAAAACTCACTTTTTCGCTTTTTACCACCCATTGTCTTATTGGAATTCGTAATTAATTCACACACATTAACCTTAACGCTAACCTCGGGTAAATCCTAGAAACCGTTGGACCCAGTGGTTTACTGCGGCTCGCTACGGCCTGACGACCTAAGCTCATTTCCTTTTCTTAAATGTAAATTTATGATGACGGGTAAATCACTGTAATTGTGGAACATCTCCTTTGTTTCCAGCAGGAAAAAAATCATAAATATCAATTTATAGCGCATTGTGTGCGTAATATTATGTTAGCGAGTAAATCATTGTAATGGTGGCAAATCTCCTTTAACTCCGGCAGAAAAAAAAGAGCTAGCACGTGAGGGTTCTAAACCACTACGTTCACAACTATAACATGACGCTCTAATTATCTGATCTACCATGCCGTTGCGCTTAAAAGCTTTATTATCCAGCTATATCTGTGGAAGTCACTACTTTCGGCTCTCTCCGCTGTCGCTCGGGAGTGGCTCGGTCCGGGAATTTCGCTGCGACTGTGAATAAATTTTCTTTCCTGCAAGCTTTGTCCGAACCTGAGCTCTATGGTGTCTCAGGTAGCACTAGAGACGTTTAAGCAGCATATTCTTCTATGACCTGTTTCCATGTCTGTAAGACAGTACCTCAGGTGTTGCAGTCAACGTAACGTATTCTTTCTTTTTTTTCTCTCTCTCTCCTTCTTATTGTTTTTCTAATTCTTATCCCATGCCTTTTCTTTCTATTTCTTCATGCTTTTTCATATTCTTTGTTTTCCAATTCTTTCCTCCTTCATATTCTTCATGCTTTCTCATTATTACTTCTTCCTTATTAATATTTTTGTTCTATTCTCCTCCTGTTTTTCCTTTTCTAGTTATCCAATATTTGTTTTGTTCCTGCTTACTTCTGCTCTCTCTCGTTTTCCAAAGTTCATCTTTGTCCTTTCTTCTTCCCACTTTGCAATTTCTTTCTGTTCATTTCTTCTCTTCTTATTTTTTCCTTCCTAACTTCCTTTCTTTATCTTATTCCTCGTTTTCCCTTTTATTTCTTCTCTTTCTTTTTCTTCCTCAATTTTATTTTGTTCTTATTCCAGAATTACATTATTGAATTCTATTTTGTTCTTATTTTATACTATTCTTGTCTTCCAATAATTTATTTTTTTAAAAAGTGCCGCAGAACTGAAGAATTAATGATTTTGTAAACGACAAAAATTGTTCCAAAATAGAAAAAATATTTGTAGAGCATGCATTAGTACACATTATCAACCAAGATTCTTTAATTTGATCATGTTTAGTTCACAGAAAACGAGTTCATATGTCTGATTCTTCCTAAAACATCCTAACAGTTTTTAATAAAAATAATCCATATATTGTTATGGCCTACTTTCGAGCTATTCGCATATTCGTCATTCTTTCCTCGTTTCATTATTACACCGGACAAGAGGCTATATAACAATCCTCCCTACTAAACTGAAGTAAAAACAATTAAATAGTGTACTGAAATAATCTCTGAGAATACAAACAGTTCTAAATTCAACTATCTAATTTTATTAATAGAAGTAGTGATTTCCTAACCATGCGTTGGCTATCATAAAGATGGCTATCCCAGAGCAGATGGTGTAGCGTCCTCTCTTTTCAATCTTCGGAGCTGGACTCTCTGAGAAACACAGTAGAGCTAAACTTTCCACACTTCAAACCGTCAACCTTCAACCGTCATATGGAACACCAACCGCCTATACGCTACAATATACTAGTTCTTTCCATATTGTCAACCCCCATATTCCGCAATATTCTACATTCTGTTATGTACTATCAAAGGCTTTTACAGACTTTTTTGTTTTGTGGCTCAAAATTTTTCTAACAACCTTGCAAGGAGTTGCATAATAAGCAGTGTGCTTAGCGAGAAGCCACTGTACATTTTACTGGATAATGTTTGAAGGCATTCTGATGGGAAAATTTCCACTGTCTTCCTCTACAAGATAGGTCTACAGAATTGTTCGTGTAGAAATTCATATTTCCACCTATTTTGAGGTCTTCTTTCAGTGATGTATATTGCATATTTATTTTAGTATTTGTGCAGGTATTCTCAATATGTATGTTGATTCCATTTGTGCTTATATTCGCTTATTTTATAATATAAAGTAAAACAGATGCTTTTTCGACCATTTCTTAAGTTCGTGCAATATTATTATGATTTATGATCATCGAATTTGTCAATTACAACAGATGTTTTATACATTATATAGGAAACGTTTATGCTTATATGCACAATTACTTATGGATTAATATAAATTATATACAAAAGTTGTACATCAATATGGTGTATTGTCGTTTATATAATAATTTACCGAGTAATATGTCTTTTAAAATTCTATTCTAAACAATATTTAATTTTCATTTTATGCTTAATATTTTATTGAATGAGACCTCATTTATGAGGACTGAAGAAAACCTGAAAAAAAAACTCAGTCGGGGGGACGTCCTGGTGGGATTCGAACCCAGACGTCACGCTCATGAGTCTGCGCCTTATCTACCTCGGACACCCGTTGTAGTAGTTTCAAATACCTCTAATAACTGAAATATAATGTATAGAAACCATAATAAAGATAATAATAGAAAACGTCATTGTGCTATTAAGCAAAGATCGATCATTCGATTAAAACCACGCATGTAAATGAAAACCATAACTTTGTCTTAGATCTCATGCTAATCAAATTATAAACCGACTATTGCAAACAACTTTGAGAATCTCGTTTCAAATATGTGTTTTATTCACGGATGTACCTATTCATTAGTCAATAAAATAAAGTAAAAAATAAATTATTAAACAAATTTATTTCCCAAAAGGTTTTTGAATGTCGTATTTGACCTGAAAAGATAATAATACTTTTTGTAGTATTACTAGAAGCTTTTCCGATTGGAATGGGTTTTAAAAATTGAATATTTCTCTAGATTTTTCATAAAAGATCAAATAAATATAACGTTTGAGGTCAAAGACTGTGTATAAAAATATATACGCGGATCCATATTATGGTTATAACCATCCGTTATCCAGTATATGGCATGAAATCTCATCTCTTCATCGGTAAAAAATCCAGAAGTCGTAAGAAGTCAAAAGTTGAGCTATAGGACGATATCATCTTGATGACGAATTAGCGATGATGCTCAGCACACTCATTTACTGTGCGAAAGTGTGGGTTATTGCACGCGCAGTATGATTCAGAGCTAAATTACATCAAGGCGGAGAGATTAATACTATAACTTTTCAAAGTTGCTGGAAAATGTTTCATGTCTGTGCGCGATACTGTGTGCATTACAGTGATATATGTACTTTCCCGCTGAAGTTAACGCCAGAAAGAATTAATATAATCCCTGTTGATATTACACAAGAATATTAATGTAATCTACATATATCCCAGTAGATTATTGATAATTTATGCAGCTCTGCATCGGATAGGTCATTAGGCATGGGATTATATGTAGTTGTGTTATCGCAATTGTTTATACACCTACAAACTAAATTGTCTCTATCCTTCAATGGTGAAGTAATGCATTCAAATTACTGTAATTAAGCGCATTGGCTACAATAACATAATTAGCGAAAGTTTTCATGGCTAAACCCATCTGCGATGCAGTAATGCGTGGATTGATACAAAATGGTAGATAATTGGAATTTCTCTTATTATCGTTTTGTTTTCTGCAACAGGAGAAAATTCAGACATCAGCTTAAAATAAAACAGTTCTCCTATTTGGAGCTGTAATGTGTTGTCATGGTTACAGATGCTGTTTCAAATGACTTAAAAATATTCATAACGCTATTTGCAGCAGTGGCATTTACAGATAAACAAATCCCCAAATATAATATGTTACTTCAGAAAGCATATAAGCATATATGAATTTAATAACGATGCAGGACCAACAGATCTCGTGAGTTTAAAACTAATAAGTTTCCAGGAGCATTACTAGTCAGTGCAGCAGCATCTCATACAACCTTAATCTCGGATTTCCAGCCCGGATTATTTATGTATAAAATAGTATAACCGCCCCAAATTTCTTAACTATATATATATATATATATATATATATATATATATATATATATAAACGAGTTTCCTCCAGAGATTAAAGGGAGAGCCTCTGATAACTAAACTACTAAAGTCCACACGTTAAAATACAAAAGACATAATGAAAATTGCAGTATTCAGGGTGTCCCTTTTATCTTGCTCTTTTTATCTGATGCGTCAAATGAAAAATGAAAAAATGTTTCAAACAAAAGTTTTAAATATTATGGGGGACTTCTTACTGAGGGCATATTTTTTGTATTTCCATTAATATGTAGGAGATATGGGATAAAACTAAGTTTTTTTAATGTTCATGTGTACATTTTATTCAAGAATGCATTTACCCTCTCCAAGAGCTATTCAGAAATGTGTCACACTGTATTACTTTAGTCAATATTGGTTCATCAACAATCCACGATGGCTCCGGCAGACAGAGTGGGAAAGTAACATTTGCTGCGGAATTATTGGCGATTCCATCATTGTACCTTTCTTTGTAAATGGTAACCAAAATGGTAGAGTAGCGGCATTTATTTATTATTCCAGGTTATTGCACATCACAGTCACATGGGTCGCAAGACCTATCATGTTCTTGTAAAATAATTTGTTTCTGAAATTAATTCCAACGAAACAAAACAACATTAACAAGAACGTGCTCACACTCTCGCACACACATGAAACAAACATACATACATTAATTCTGACATATTTATAAATTTTAGTATTATTTATGTACAATGTTTATAAAATTTCTTGTTCCTAAAACTATGTATTTCATTTAAGAAAATGCCCAGGTTTAGCCAGTTTTGTGTATTTACAATTTAGTCCCAATATGCCAGCCTCCCCCTATTGGAAATCAAAAATGAATCCGGGAGTTATTTTATCCTAGCATCTTCTGTCTGTGTGCACTTAGCCAAAATGTACACTCAATCCTCCAGTTCCCAGCATAATGGGTAAATCCTCCTGGCTTTGTCGTCAATAACCTTACGTGTCTTTCAGCCTCTCAGTTTAAGTCCTGCTATCCTGCTTTATGCCTAGCTCCATGATATGTCTCTTTACTCTCATCTAATTTTAATTTCATTCTCCATGACCAGAGATCACTTCTGCATGCATCGCGCCTTTATTTCCTGCCGGTGTAACCAAATTGGTAAACAATATGCCATATTCTTAAAAAAAACACCTTCTTGGAGACCGTACCTTTGAGTTGCACGATGGATGTCCGAAGTCCTGTAGTGTATTAGGTGTGGTGGAACAGCTACATGGCCTGTCCAATCCCCGAACCTTGCGCCGCCCGACTTTACATTATTGGTGGTGGTACGGCCATCCAGGAGGAAGAACGATCAACGGCGTCCTTCATTCAAAGAGTGGACTTATATATGTGAATGCCAATAGTCACCATTTTGAGTAAATGGTCTGAATTGCAGGTAGTGGTGATTTCAATTGTATGGAGAGTACAATAATAAGATCCATGTACGTCCATCCTGTTGCATTCCTCAGTCTTTATTATGAAAAGCTTAAACGATTTTGAAGACGTTAAATGATTTATTAAACAAATATAATGATATTAAATATATCGTGCATTATTTATCATTTTATATCTATTATTATTTTCTTGACTAAAATGGTAAATGGTGATACATTTTTGAATAGCTCTTGGAGGGGAGGTAAATGTATTGTCGAATATAATGTATGTGGCGCATTTATGAAAATTAACATTTTTCCCGTATCTCCTACAGTAATGTAAATACAAAAGGTGTACCCTAAGCAAGAAATCCCTATGATGCTATAAAACGTTTTTTAAACAATTTTTCATTTGACACACTAGAAAAAAAGTTCATTTTGGATAAGCAAAATAAATGGGACACCCTGTATACTCGTCCTGCAAAATGAGAAATTATACAACCTGGCGTTTTATAGGCTATCACTGTTGCATGCCTAATGTCTAGTACAATTTAATGGACTATGATTTCTTTGAGGACATGTTCTACTAGCATAGCATAGGAATCGTTTTGGAGTTGTATTTAATTATGTACTGTACGTTTCAATTGCAAATGCAAATAACTTTTACTGGATTAATTTAGTTATTATCATTTGACTAGCATACATTTAAAATGAAGCGATGAACACCAGGCACTGAATGATATTTTGTTTTATGCAGACGTTCTTTAATGCCAAATAATGCACGGATCAGGTATAAAAGTAAGGGTAGATATTTAGAAGTTTCCATGCATTTACTTGTATTAGGACAGAAGAAGATTCGAGAATTGTTCTCAACCTAGAACTTTGCCAAAAACGTATAAAGATAAACATATGCATGCCGGTGCAGGGATTGATCTCCTGGTATTCAAAGTACAAGCAGGCGCGTTAACAGTCCTGCTAGTAGAGCCTGTGTGCAGAGTACAGCTTCAAAGCCAATTAGACAGGTTAAGACGTCGAACAGTGCGTTATTTGTGCAAAGAGTGCATACCTGTTGTGTATTTATCAATTCACAGGGTGGGTTAAATGACGTTATATGCAGAGTGAATCACTTAAATTACAACCACGAATATTTCAGAAACGAAAGGTGCAATTGATAAGCTATTTTCTCTGAAGCACTCAAATGAGGGCTCAGCAATATGACCCATAAAATGATTTCAGCAATTATTAGTAAGTGTATTTCTAGTACAAAATTACATTTTTAATAGCACAATGCCTGTTGACTTGAAGAAAAGAAAAATACCACATTAGAATGTCATCAGTGCATTGCCTCGTTGCTATAGTATATATAACGGTCAGACAAGGTAAGGTTTTTATTGTTGTGCGACTAAAGCTATACTGCAATTAATTTTAAGTAATTTTCTCAAGTATGGGGGGGAGGTTATTTTATAGGCCATTTTAGCAATTTATAGGTCAACTAAATTGGGTCTGTGCTTATTATACACACCACGTGAGAGAAGTCCATATCCAAGTTACGCAAGCGATACCTAGGCAGTTTCTCGTTGCGTCTCCACTCCTCGCCATGAAGAAGGTTGAGCGCCGTCAACAGCTGATAATGACGTAGCAAGCGCAGGCCTGGCCTGGCTCGCAGTACCGCCAATAGATCCGTCGCAGTCACTCCCGGCACAGCCCCTAGATGTAGCTCTACGAGAGCACTACCGCCACCTACTGGTGCTATGGTCTTCTCGTGTAGTATGGACTTCTGTCGCCAAACTTGTAAACCCCTGTACATCGAAAATAGAAATAATCACGTCCTAGTAAAATTTAAATGAGGTAAATTTAGTTAGCCATTTATCCTCGTTAGTTTCTCATCTCTTTTACTCAGCATAAAACTTTAACAAGACGCATTGTGCATGTTTTACTACGACAGGCCTTCATTTGTAGCCTAAATTTATATTTCTGGCTCGTTCTACATGTTTAAGTTCAACAGCTTGTTTGTAGAGCCGTTTTTAGGTTAACTATGACGTAAGGGGCCGAAATTTGGGGAGTGGAAAAACACCGAGGAACTTAAAGAGGTATAGACGCAATTTCTGAAATGAATGCTACAATAGGAAGGAGTACAGTAAATTGCGGGGTTCTTAAATAGTTTGGTATCTATAATTAAAATAAGGTAAGTTAAGAGCATCTTAGTATTAGCTAACAGTAATAAGGGGGAATCGAGCTCTTCTTTGGGCATTTGTACGAGGGAGGAAATAAGGGAAGGGTGGGGTATGTGTTTGGCATCAAAAACAAGCAAAGGCATAGAACAAATTGAACTAGTTAGCTGGAAGATAGTTAACAGACGTTTGCCGATTATAGATGGATAAATTAATGAGACTCAAGACGCAGAGAAGAGATCGCTTAACCTGAAGGCTCAAATAGATTTGGTGTGGGGAGATGTCTGTGGGAGGGAAGAAAGAAGTGGCACCTCATAGTTCAGATTAGGGGCTTGGAAAGAAAATAAGATATGCTTCCATGAAAAGCGTTTTCCCACTCTGCGGAGAAAGCGATGCCTGGAGGCATATTCTGGGTAACAGATTTTTAAGAAATGAGCATTTCCCACCACAATTTCTGAATTCCAAAAGAGGTTTGAACATCTGCCGGGAAGTGTTGGTGCATGGGAGATACACAAACAAATAGAAAATA
Source organism: Metallyticus violacea (assembly GCA_030762175.1). Classification (NCBI taxonomy): domain Eukaryota; kingdom Metazoa; phylum Arthropoda; class Insecta; order Mantodea; family Metallyticidae; genus Metallyticus; species Metallyticus violacea. The sequence continues at coordinate 23,891,882 of CM060830.1, read as the reverse complement.
TTTGTACCGAAGACCCGACAAAGAAGGTTAAAGGCAATAGAGAAGAGAGCGGAGTTGGGGAGGTTGTTATTAACGGAAGGAGGCTCAGGTTTAAGTGTTCTATGCATGTTTGTGCATATGTATATGAAATTACATATTTACAGATATTGTCTGATATAAATATATTGTTGCGTATGTGTGCATAAATAGGAAGGTAATCAAAGAAATTAATGTTACCGTTCTTGGGCATATATTTTGATTGTTACAAGGACGGTATGTGGCCGTAAAGACAGATATATTGACTTTTTTGTACTTGTAAATCTTTCATTTGAGTTATTAATTTGATATTTCATTAAGACCTCCCCTAAAACTTTTTACGTTAAATTATATTCGGAAGACACGGGTCTTGTTGCTTGCGTCCATGAATAACCCTGCGAGCTATACGGTACCACCAAGACCAGTGTGTTCCAAATAAATTTAACATTTATATAAATTTATACGTGTGCAATTTTCAGTGTGACTTTATCTAAGTGTTTTATCCTTATGTACTTTTATTATTATTATTAATTAGTTATATTGTTAATAGTGTTACTTTATTTTATTTTTCATTTAAATTATATATATATAAACTGACTTTAAATTATATATATATATATATATATATATATATATAAGCTGACATGCGGTGTTTTTGCCTAGCAATAGATACAAAGAATGTATTTCTTTCCCCTTTTATAGGGAATTCTCTTAAGAAATCCTGGTGAAAAGAAAAGCAACACACACACTGGCATATCCCTGTTACAATTTTATAGTAAATATTACGCATGCATATTACAAAATATATGCTACCAGTTATAATAATATTTTTTTTTTAATGTCTAACGTTACTCATTTTGGAATGGTATCCTTCGAATTTTTTAATTTTTACCAGTTTATGATAAATTTATCGCACTAAAGAAGAAAACTAAATTACTTAAAGAAAAGCAATATTTGTATAATCATATATAACTTAATCCCTCCCTCTCTCTCTCTTTAGAATATATATATAGTAATTATTTCAAAACAATACTAATTTGTAATGTCCATTGGTTTCTGAATTCATATGGCTGACCCATTCGAGGGGTCTTATTTGTAAAGAAAAGCACTCACTTGAGAATGGCTTCTGCTTCCTGTAACCACCCTGCTTCCGTAGAACGAGTGAAAGGGTTTGAGGAAAAGTTGAGCGAAGGATTCTGACGGCCCCTGTAGAACAGTTCTCCATCAAAGTCGACGCTCACCACAGACGTAGGTAGCCAGTTCAGCGCAGCCGGCGAAAACCTTTTCCAACGCCCGACTAGTATCTGTTTAACGGCCTGCAACAAAACACTGCAGGGATATATCTTAAAGTATAAAACAGGGACGAATATGACATCTGGTTAATGCTTTTAAAACTACACTACTCAATTCCCTTTGTATATTAATAAATTGTTTACGCGCAATATTTATGCCTTTGACTTCCCAAAAATTGACGAAACGACGTATAAGACACAGCTGGCATCTGACTTTATGAAGTGTGGCAGTTTTAAACAGAACTTTAATATCAGTTATAAAATTGAAATCACTTTCAGTGCCCACTAACAAAATGCAAATGTTGTAATATTTGAATATTTACTAATAACACCCATCCCCGCGCAATAAATATTACAAATAATAAAATATTATGTTTTAATTGTATTCAGTTCTTTAGCTGTAAAAAATGCGAATGTTGTTATTCGTAGCGTACCTTAAGTAGTAGTATAATTGTAGTTACCATCCTTTTCGCCATTTTCCAGCTTTTTACTATATATTTCTTCACTATATTTTAATTTTTATTCGTTTATTGAAATACTGAAAACAATGATAAATAATGAGAACAAATATCTAAATATGTAATTGTTGTATTAAGAGTCCCTCACGCCCATTGCATCACCCCCATCTCCCGGATATAAGTATCTGAAGCAAACTCTGCATCAGAGTCAACCTCAATTAATTTTTCAGTTTTTAACCAGTTGACATTTGCTCCTTATAAGACAATTTTGTCAAAATCGTGTACTTATTTAGGACCCGGATTCTTAGGTTTTAAACTCTTTTGTTCCTTGCTAGCTAACTGTTACATTTTAACATAATTATGCATTTCTTTGTCATGGGAGTCACATTGTTGAATCTTATAAGATCTAAAAATGACTAAATAGAACGTTGAAACCTAAAAATGGCTAAAACCATCGTTTAAAAATACTACAATTAAATTTAAATGTAATTAATTTTAAATTATTATAGTTATATGTAATAATGTGTACGATAAAATTATTTTACTAAATATTAGCCAAGAATGCGCATTTTGATGAACTTTAAATACAAATTATTGTATTTAATTGCATTTAATTCAGTAATACCATTATTATTATCATTATCATAATCATCATCATGTTATATAAAAAGTATTGTCGAAATGAACTTAATTGTAGTAGCAAAAGTAATTTAATTTCCTAATACATTGTTGTCAGTCACGCTATTTTTCTCGGATGACTTTCGAACAAATGTCTTCTGTTTCTTTATTGTCTCATGTTCTGTTAAACAAAATTGTCGAATGTAGCTCTTATTTAGACGCAAACTGAAGGTATTGTTAAGAAGTTAATACTTCCAGTTTATTAAACTGTAGCAGCAAGATACCACAATCACCAGCCTGGAATCGCATGTACAGATTTCGAGACGTTACTTAGCGCAGAGTTCATTCGAGATCAGAGGCATATACCATTTAAATCAAATGAAACGATTTATGAAAATCAGTGTAAACAGATTATAGGAGTGGCGGTTTACCTGAAACCCAAATTTTCTCTAACGTAATCATTTGGTTTTTCGCAACAAAACTCCGCATATAATATGTAAATAAAATAAGAAAAATAGTTCCTGAAAATCATGGAAATTCGGCTATTAGGAATGGGGGTATATCTGAAACCCAACATTTAAAAATTGCTCTAGTGGTACCGTTATTTGTTTCTTGGCAAGAAAATTCGGTATAAACCATTTAAATAAATAAGAAAAATAGTTTATGAAAGTTATGGAAATTGGACTATTAGGAGTAAAGGTAAACTTGAAAACCGAAATATAAAAAGCACTCTTGTGTTTAAACTTCTCTCTATTGTATTAAAATTAAATGACAAATTAATTCAGCATATAAACTGTATTTATAACGATGCAAATGTTTTATATTTAATAAAGCATTATCGTGAGGATAGCAACTGCTAAATATTAATCTAATATGTGTTTGATAGATATATTTGTATGTGAGAGTGTTCTGTAATAACCTTCAGAAAACGTTTGCGTTACATGTTTTTACTATAATAACATTTAAATTAAATTTCAAAGCCACTGAAAATAATGAAACTTTCGATTGTTGTTTGCTGATTTTGTATATTTACTTAGTACATTGTCATTTTTTTAAATAGTAACATGCTTTTTGTTTTATTGAAACAAATGAACATCATCTTCTTAAAATACACAATGTAACTGGAAACTTTCTGTCATTTTTCTCTATTTTAGTGAATATAATGCTGATATCAAGGGCTTTCACTTTATTGCGGCTCACTCCACAACTTAATTTTTGGACTTGCTCTTTCAAGCTCGTAGGAGGCGAGAATTTTTCCTTGCTCTAATAATGCAGTTGGGAATGTTTACTCTCTCGCTGACATGTCTGTAGATAGTCATTTGTTTAACAAGCCGTCATCATCTTCAATCCGTTAGTATTTCATGGATACGAAATTCATAAAGTTTTACGATCCTCGTCGCGTAAAGCTTGTAGACATTGTTGAGTGATGTGGGTACAGTTTTAGGTACTTTCGAATAATACGCTGGCAGGAGTATACGAACATTCATTTCTGCTGAGTCGTCTTTAACTTTTCGTAAGGGTTCTTGTCATGGCTTCAGAGATAGCTGCTTCTCGACCGGGTTTCGCCTGCGACCTCTGCATGTTTTACTAACACGGAGCCTGTTTCTACAAATTTTCAATGCCACAATATTATGGAATCGTATTTAGGTACATTATACACACCATACTCATGTCAAAATCCTCTTTGAACTTGTTTAACTCTCAAATTTAATATATCAAAGAGTGAATTGCACTCGCTGTTGTTTTGTAGCGCCATTTCAACAATTTATGACTTTCATTTGTCATTATGCATTGTTGATTTTCATTCTTGCCATGTACGGAAACTTCCATCTTTTAAGCAAAATATTACCAGTAAGAAATGCCTCCATTGTCATATTAGCCTTTATAGTAATATTTATTATTATCCACACTCAAACGGACCACCCTGTATTAATCGCTGTACAAAGATGAATTAAAACACACTTGGGATTCCGAGCAGAGCCAAATTACTTTTACTCATCCTTTGAAAATGCTGAATTTAGACCTGTAAGGTACAAACATAACTGGTTTGCTGGTCTGGCGCATGGAGCGCTGTCAGAGTTATGATAGAGTTTTCCCCACTTCATGTTACTGTGGATATATTCTACTGAGTTTCACAACTTAACCAAGCTCTTCCCGCCATGGCTTGTGAGCCTGATTAGTCTCTTCTGAGTGATCAGTGAACTGTATAGCTCTAATTATGGATCCAATTCAGCTATTGAGGCTATATTACAAGTTTCTCACAAGTCAAAGTGTGCAAATTAGTGCCAACTGCTGTTATAAGAAAGCTAGAAATTCTCAAACGGCATAATCACACTCGCCTAACTGCTAAAAACCGCTGGCTCTAACAAATGAATGTCTGCCTTTAATAACATTGTTGGATATTAAAAGTCATGCATCGCTTCTTTATGGCGGAATATTGCGCGCTGCCTTAACAATGAAACAAATGAAGGACACACTGCGCCGTTATGGCTTTGCTGCAAGTTTCATTACTTGCAAAAGCCAGTAAGAGAGGAAACATTTTGAGCGACATGCTGCTGGAACTTGGAAGCGTCTCAACGAAACTAATTTGGGCAGAGATTTGTGCAGCGAGGGATGGAATGGGTGGCTTGAAAATGATCTCGTTAGCCCCCGTCGCTGTCTGTTCCTGGACCCCGTTGCTAATTTCATTACTTCTCGCGCGAGTTTTGAACGTCAGCTTATCTCATCAGAAAATGGCGCCAAATACCCCAGCTTCAAGTCCAGGCCGGGTTTTTTTTATTATTATTTAATATCAAAAGTTGCTGTTGGAGGTAATTAGCCTACTTTCCAACCCTAAGAGCAAAGAAAGGACCGCTTAGCTTTCAGGGGATTACAAAAGAGACATTTTGTAACTTGAATGCACAAAATGTTGATACAAATGAGTTAATACACAGGAAATAATAACAAAATGCTATAATGTATACACTTTAATACATTTTATTTGCCTTGTTGGCCAAATTCGGTCTTTACTAAATCATCACGAAAAAAAAAACCCACCACCGGTGACCGAGGTCGTTAAGGCACAGACTCTGAGCAAGAGTTTAGGGTTCTATTCCCAGCAGGAATGTCCTCCCTGACCGAGTTTTTTTTTAAGATTTTACTCAGTCCTCATAAATAGGGGAGGCGCGCTAAAACTTTGATATGAAACGTTTCCTTCCTTTAGCAAAAATTCTTTCCCCGTTTATCATTTCATCTCATGCATCATTTCATGTTCGCTCTTCTATTTCCTTTCGTTAATTCCGTTATAGAGTCCAAAATGCCATGAGAGGAGAGCTGGTGCGGTGTCACGGTTATTTGCGCTATAAAAAGTTTCTGCTCCGGCATGTGGTGTTTCTGAGGGGTTCGAGATCTTGGAGAAAGGGGGCTTCCATTTGCGTGGGATATTTTATTTGAAAACATTGTTAGATACTCAGTCCACATCCGTGCCTCACCATACGGAACCTGGCAGTCGAGCGTCTCCCTCACTTTACACGACAGGTGCCACACTGGAGGCGTGACCGAAATTCCTCCTCCGTCACTAACAACGCAATCAAATAAATCATCACCGGTTCAAAAGTTGCGATTGCTAATTACGTTTTACTTCTCATAGGTTTCAGCTGTTAAAAATGATATTTGCAAAATTTATTGTTTGAACTTTTCTGTAAATTCATATACCACTTTTAAAATTATTAAAACACATATATAATTAAAACAATAATATGCTATTTAAATAGAACAAATTATGGAATATATTGAAAATCAATACTTCATGAGCGTTGATAAAAATTAGAAAGTATTTATCACAAGTATTATCACAAGAAGGGTCTGAGATTACTGATAAATTTACGAACGTACCGAGTGTTTATTTGAAAATCTCAGATCCTGGAGTGATATTTATTAGGGCTATTTCAGAATAAAATAAGAATTTAAATATAATTTTCTTAAACTTGGCTTACAAAAGTGTAACAATTGTATATTTGTATTATGAATACTTAACTTTTTCAAGTCATTTAGCAGAAGACCAATGTCGATTTTCAGTAATGCCAATATAGAAGAGTCAAATACTGGTTTGGGACTATTTCATGAATAGAATAAGAATATATATTTTAAATTCGGGCACAGTTTATTAACGATTGTATAAAATGTTATACTTGTGAATACCTTACCTAATCTGAAACCGTGAGACTGAAATAGACTGTTGCAATCGCTACTTTTCCATTTACTAATACCATCCGAGATAAACAAAAGATATAACATTGTACCATTCTGAACAAAGTGTTTATTAAGATTTATGGTTGCTTAGGCAGATATTGTTACATAATTTATAAAATAATTTCAGACTGTTTGGCTGAATACGCAAAAACAATTGGGTGAATACACATCAAATCAATTAAATTTACAATATTACTGAAAACACAGAAAAATGGTCAGTTATATATGCTCAGGAATTAAATAATGGGGGTATATTGTTGGCTACACCGACCAAGAGACAAATGCTTGTCGCGTGAAAAATACAGATTTGATAAATATATCGATAATTGCACTGCATTATTCGGCTGTGATTGGTCAAAATTCAATTTTTTATTTCGCTTCATTGGTATATTTTAAGACGACGTTACATGTGAAATAATCACCAAAATATCTCACCGTATATTATTGCATAAACGATTAGCAGTCAGGCAAATAACACAATTATAATACAGTAATGTTTATACTCATCATTTGTCAAGCTTAGCAGTCTTTTTCCTCATTGTTTATATCTATAATTTGGCCCAAAGGTTTGCCTTTTTTCCTTTGTATGTATTTTATTTTGTCGTTTATTGAGAATGTTTTCTATCAATGTCTCATTCTAAATTCACCTCGTATTTTTTTAACCTTCTACATATGGACTCCTGCTTAATTTTCTTTAAATAGGTTGATAATGTGAGAAATTTTAAATTTTGCGCGATTCCAGAAATCTACCACAGTCCTTGGTAATAAAGTTTAATTAGCATCGTTTTAGAAAATGCCTGACATTAATGTGGGTATATGAAAGCAATTTGTGATACGAGAATTCCTTGTAAAATGTTTGAATGCCTAAAGTGAAACGTTGATTCAGATATATGAAAGCTTGTTTATGAGGATGTAACAATGGATATCACCATTGTTAGATGCTGATAATTGCTGAAGAATAAGCTCCATTGGTTGATGAAAAAAACGGAGCGGTTGCCCGGTCACTGCAGTGTGTCCATGCAACATACAACAAGTATATATCACTCTTGCTGACCGCCGGATTACAACTGACGATTTGTGTTAGTATTTGGATATCTAAACAGGTGACTGTGGCATTTATGAGAATGACAATGCAGTCCGAACTATAAAACTATTACAGAGGGGGAGAGAGGTTTAATGTGGTAAAGTGATTTAAATTTAAAAACAGAATATAGTTTTAACTTTATTATGTAAACCATAAGAATTCTACCTCTCTTTATAAGTACATAAATAGTTTAACATTTAAAAAATTACTTATTTTTTAACATGCACTGTAGAGAATAGTGCAGCCAAATAGGTAGCAAAATAGAAACACTTAACTAGAAAGAATAAATTTTGCAGAAAAAGAAGAATGTAAAATGTGGTGCTTAATAATACAAAAAACGTCGTACAGTTTTACCTTACAGCGGCTGTTTACGAACCGCAGCAGATTCTGGTCCCACGCAAGCACGAGACTGCGAGATTTGGGTGTAATGAATACTTTCCACTCATCTGACCAGGCCTGGTGTTTGTCACTACTGGTCCTGTGGTAAGTTTGAAGCAGTAGATCCTCCAAAGGCGCCTCCGCTGAAAGAAACAGTACATCGGTTAATGTATTTAACTCATATATATAGCATGTCCCATAAGTTTAGTTTCGTAATAGAGATTATTGCATTTTATTTTCCTTTTCTTTCCAAATCCATAAATATAAAGATGCATCAGATAAAACAATTACAGGACATTCTTAAAGGCTGACTATGAATGACGAAATCCAGTCACTTAAAGCTGTGTTGCTTGTATTGCTGGACTAACGGAACACGCTGTACTAGGTTTTCCTTTACATAATTTCATAATACAATTATTATAGAGTACAGTTTTCAGGAAGTGTTTCCAAACAGGGTACACAATTTATATAATTAATACTTGAACTCCCTGCTATTTATCAAAATTACTATTTTGCGTTTTCCATGCTGATGTGTTTTTGTTAACATAAAGGGAACAAGAACCAACATCAGAGAGAGAAATAACTGAAAGTTTCGAGTTACATTGCGTATTTAAGAAAAAGATGTTCGTATGTTTCAATAAAACAAAAACATGTTACTATTTAAAAACAATTACAATGTACTAAGCAAATATACACAGTCAACAATATACAATCGAAAGTTTTATCGATTTTCATTAGCTTTGAAATTTCGATTAAATGTTATTGTAGTACAAAATATGTAACACAAACGTTTTCTGCTGGTTATTATAGAGCGTTCTTATATACAAATATAGTTCTCACAAACATATTAGAGTAATGTTTCATATTTTCTGTCTTCAGTACGATGCTTTTGATTTAAGACACATGCATCGTTAAATTACAGTTTATATGGTGAATTAATTTCCTTTTATTTTAAAACAGTATAAAGAAAATTAAACCAAGGGCGTTTTTTTTAAATTTAGGTGTTCAAGTATACTGATAATGGTCTAATTTAGATTATGACAATCTTTTGAGACTGTGAAGGAATATTCTTCATTGACTTTAAGGAGAGGAACAGCACAGTAAATGGGGAGTTCTATGCTGGCCTACTGCACAGACTACGTGCTTCCATCAAAGAGAAAAGGCGAGGAAAGCTGAGTGGTGGTATGCGCCTTCTTCAGGACAACGCGTCTGTGCACACAGCTCGTTGCAAAGGAAGCTGTGAAGAAATGTGGCTTTCAGGAGATCGATCATCCACTCTATAGCCCATATCTAGCTCCCAGTGACTATTTCCTCTTCTCAAGATTCAAGAGGCGCCTTCCAGGAAGGAAAATTAAGTGTGACGAAGAAGCGACTGATGCTGTTTATGACCATTTTGTAGACATGATTTCTGACTATTTGGGGGGAGGGGTGAAATGTGAATTCAAATATGTGAGGAGTGTATTGCAATAAAAGGTAACTATATTTGAAAAGTGAAATATAATTTTGTCTTTATCTTACCTAGAAAATGGTTAGGCCAAAAACTTGTGAATCTACCCTCTTGTGTATGTATGTATGTATGTATGTATGTATGTATGTATGTATGTATGTATGTATGTATGTATGTATGTATGTATGTAATGTATGTATGTATGTAATGTATGTATGTATACACGTAAATATTGTTCTTTCTCTCCCCACTAATTTAAAAGCTATCCTCATTATTTAAATAATTTAAAATTACAAGAAAATTTAGCTAACAGTTCAATAGATATACTTTTTATTTTTAAGTATAGTGTTATTAATAATATTTTTAAAATTGCTATATATGTTGGTATGTAATAATGTTTTCTTTGTTACTTTCAGGTAAGAAAGACCCCAGATCAGTTGTTAGAAGACCTTTATGGTAAGTTTAAAGCAAACAATTTCTAAATAACTTCAAAAAACATACTTTTCTATTTATGGATATAAGACAATATGTGTACTAATATGTGAGAAAAATACGGAAAATACCCAGCCTCGTGAAGACAATTGGGAAGCTGCTGAAGAAGGGGTGGCGTTCTTCGATCTCGAAAGCTACGTGACAGGCGACTTGTGGGGCCCATGCTTGCTAATCACATGCCCCCCTGCAATGCTGCCCTGTATCAATGAAGTCGTAAGACAGAAATGGAGGAAGCAGAGGTCGCTGCGGCAATCCAAGGCTCACCCCGGCTGTAGTGCCAAATGAGAAGAATTATTATATATGTAAACGATACCAGTGGAAAAAAATAAAGTCTACAAGAATAACCCCATATTGTAGAGGAACTTGGGAAAACATTAGGGCAGAAATGTGTTGAGTGATATACAAAGTCGCTAAAACTTGTCAGAAATGTTCACGTCAATTCGAATATTTTCATACAAGTTATTATTGTGTACATATATGATTGATCATAGATGTATGGGTTAAAAAGTAAGCGGAATTTGTCAATCTAGTAGTGGTAGTAGTGGACGTTTTATTACACCAGTTTTAGAATACATTCAAATAAATACAACTGTCGCATGGGCCTTACGACTGTACATACTAATATCGTCCTTATAACAATAAAATGGCCATACATATATATACACCAATACCTATACATACAAATCTACATGTATACATAAAATATACAAATACTTCGATATATTTACGTTTTCTATTAATAATTTATATACAAATACATAAACGTGAATAAAACCCTTATTCTTGAAACCCCTTCCATTTACTCGCATCCCCTCTCCAACTTGCCCCTTTTCATTATAGCCATTAACCTTTTTATCGGGTCATCTCTAGAAATATTCCCAAATTGTATATCTCTCATGTATCAATACTTCCCGGCAGATGTTCGAACTTCTGTTGCAATTCAGAAATTGTGATGGTAAGTGTTCATTTCTTAAAAGCTTCGTTTCGCTGCATTCTGCCAGAATATGCTTCCAGGTATTACTTTTTCTACACAGTGGGTTAATTCTTTTCCCAAGAGCATTAACTGTTTTGTTTCCTTTCCAAACCCCTAATCTGAGCCATGCGAGACCACTTCTTTCTTTTCTACCGCAGACTCTAGATAACCCCCTCTCCCACATTCTGATCTATTTGAGCCTGCAGGATAAGTGATATTTTTTCACCGCATTGAGTCTCTTTAGTTTGCTTATTTACATCTCGCAAATCTCTGTTAACTATTTTCCAACTATTGCGCGTATTGTCCTCTCGCCTTAACTAAATATCCCCTGTCCAATTTTGTCTAAGCCTTTCCTTATTTTTGATGCCCATCCCGTTTCCCCTATTTGCTCCCTTAGACAAACTGCTCGAAGAAGAGCTTGATCCCCCCGTATTATCCTTAACCAGTATTTAAGTGTTCTTACATTTTTATATGCACACTGTCCCAGAAAACACGAAAATCTTTAAGAACCCCACAATTTGCTGTACAACTCCCTACTTGTAGCATCCGTTTTAGAAACTGCGTTTGTACTTGGTTAAGTTCCTCACCCACAAATTTCAATAAACAAATCAAAAGTTTATAAAGTCAAAATGACTTTTATCCATACAATACGGTTAACTGCTGTCAACCAGTATAAAGCGCATATCACTTGTGGTAATGCATTATTTCTGTTTTAATAAGTTGTCATTTTAGTTTTAGATTTTACTGGAGAATTTTTAAGAAAGTATTTTATTCTCGACTTTATTTCTAGGTATTATATTCAAAATGCAGTGATATAATCAATACGACATTTGATATGCATGCATTGTATAAGAGTAGATATTGTTCCTTCTATAAATAATATCAGAGACAAAGTGCGAACTTCTCATTATATATCTAAAAGGATAAGATACTAAATCGTCCCAACTTTCCTTCTCTACGTCACGTATTACGCACGGATTTCGCTCGAGGGCGCCCAGAAGAGACCCGTCTTCCTTGGATTTTCCTCCGCATAGAAGCGATTACACCAATCAAAAACTAAGCACCGTGAAACATGCTGTTCCCAAAGACTACGGTGGATAATACAGTTCTCTCTCCTTCCTTGTCTAGAAACATCTTAAAGAGTTAGGATTTTCCTTTACGTCAGCTGCAGCAAGCACTAAGTTGGAAAAATAAGGTCAAAGCAGTGGGTTGGGCAATGCGGGGGAAAGTAACATAATCACTCATTAAAAGTATCGATACGTTTTATAAAAGTATTTTTTCTAAATCACACATTATTTAAGATCTTTGTTAATAGCTTACTTGCGTAAAATATTATGTTCCCTACACAATAACTACAAACCAATTAGGAATAAAAGTCGAAAATTATGTATGTGTAATATTTACAACGTAAATAATAATTAAATAATAATAATTTATATATAATTAACATTTGAATAGGTTGGTAGAAAATTGAACTAAATCTTTTTTTCCCTACCGCCACGGGTTGCCGAGGTCGTTTAGGCGCGGACTCGTGAGCGGGAGGTCTTGACTTCGCTTCACACGAGGACCAGCCTTCCTGACTGAGGTTTTTTCCAGGTTTTACTCAGTCCTCATAAATGACAAATGCCGGGAAGGTATTCTAAATTTAGATCTGGAACACTTCCTTCCTTAAAAAAAAATATCCTTTCCCTGTTTACCATTTCCATTACCATTTCAACGGGCGTTAAACAATATTAAAATTCGCTATACTTTTCAGGAGAGAGAAAAAATCTATTTAGAAACTAAAGTTCTTGTCACAATTATTTTGTTAATTTTTTCTGTCTCTTTTCTTTAATATAATTTCAATAATACATGCAGCTTTACCTGGGATTTGTTGTTTTAACTTTTGGACTTAGTTCTTTTCTATTCAACAACATGCAGCAATTTCTTTTAAACTTTTTCATCAACCTCCAGATGTGGCATTTTATTATGAAAATAGAATTCAGTATCTAAAGTATTATTCAGTAATTCAACTTTTACATATATAAAAAGAAACAAAAAGGACACAAATATTTATCGTGTAATTCATAATTTTTAAATATAAATATACACTGAAAAAAAATTAATCGCGAAATATAAAATGCACAGTTCATAAACTTTTAAAGCATGTTCTCTCAGTCACATTTCATTAGATTTTGTTCTTATTCTCTAATTCTGAATATACATTTTGGGTTGGAAAATGGAACGAATTTTGACTCATGTATGTATCGAATAGCTTTTTGCATGGGATGTTCTTACTGTTTTAGGAGTTTCATAAACAAAGCCTTTGTAGCTGCAAATAGCTTTTTCTTATTTCATGTAAAATTTCTACTTGTCTCTTGAAAAATTCTAGTCTCCGCATATCAAAATATATACTGCTCTTGATATTTAATCCTAGTCAGTGTTATTCTTGACATCTTGAATTTCTGCTCTCAGGGCAATAGCTAATGCGGGCATATGCCTATCGCAGGGACAACTGTTTCCTCTACCTCCGTTTCAGTTGATGACAGCTTTATAGGGATGAAAATAATTTAATGACATAATGAACGTATGTTATTAATTATGTAATTATATTCAGCACTTAAGATAAATTATTGATTATGTTTTCAGTAATACATAAATTATTTCCTTAATATTGTGGTAATAGATATTCATTTGATTAAGCATTTTATAATGAAAACAATTTAATGATGTAATTGTTCCTACGTGTAATTTTATGAATGTATTTATTTACTCAAAAATTGGGCATATATACGTGCCAGTCCAGAAATAATGAAATTATAACATTTGCAACCTGCACTTATAATTTTTTTTCAACTGTGTATAATTTTTACTGTAGTGTATAGCTAAATATGGGAAGCTAAACATTAAATATTTAGAGACCTAAACTTTATCGTAATTACATAATTACATAGATGTAAAATTAATTTTATACGTGTAAATTATCTTAATTAACAAACTAAATAATTCAATACATGCCAACTTAGTTTAACACCCATCTACTCTAATGTATGCCAACCTAATTAAATAGATTTCAACATAATTATATACCTGTTAACATGATTTAATCATTTCAATACATATCAACCTAATCAAATACAGTTTAACCTTAATTTCAATCTAATTAAATAAATAATGCATATAAACTCATTTAATATATGTCAACATTACTTAATTATGTAGCATTTTATTAACGATTTTCACCAATATTAGGAATATTTATAATTCTGGTATACAAACAAAAATATTTTTATAACAATAATACCAAACAATGAATCTCTAGAAGTTTCTATGTTCATTTAAGTGCAAGTAGGATGTATATTCAAGATTTTTTGTGTTGTTTGAATATTACAATATGAGAATTAACTATTCTGGTCTACAAAAAACGTTTTCTTGCCTATTTTATTTTTCGTCTGAATATATGTAATATGAGTTCTAAATTGATATATGTTTTCAGTGTTACTCTGTCTGGCTGGATTTTTAAACAAAATCACATCAGATGTAATTATGTATGTATATATATATATATATATATATTGGACGAAATTTCAATAAGTTTTGAGATATATAGCTAAGACAAAACTCTCTTGTAGGTTTCATTTTAACCTAAGTGTTAATGAATATATTAAAAAAAGAGAGATGTGTATGAAAAAGTGTGCATTTCCAAGCGTTTTTCACCATTAGGGAGAAGAAAACTTCATTATTTTCGAAGCTGTGATATGTCCTTCATTAGTGTCTCTTTTCAAACATCAACAGTAAACAGTCATCATTGACGCACCGCATTTCCCGGGATAACGAGTTTCCATTGTTTTAATGTCTTTATGAGACCGCTCACCTTGTTCTTCACTTATTGCAGCAAGGTTCGGAGGAAGTAATCAATATACCTGTTGGGAAAATGTACTTTAACACTCATCCTATACCCTAGATTTACAAAATTTTGTAGCATTCCACAAGGTAAGGTTTTCTGTCATTTTTTGTGCCATGCTGATTTCTCTAACTGGGACATCGAGTGAGGAAAGGTCTCATCCTGCATAAGTCAGGAATCTGGGGGTACATCGAAAATACCTGCTGCTATCTTAGCTTCAGTTTTCTGTAGGAACTTTGTACAAGAAAGTTGAAACAATCAGAGCAGTAACAAATTGCTTCATCAGATCTAACTTAATATGGAGTGGTTAAGAAAGGCATTAGAAGCAGACCTCAATATTTTTTCTCAAGGAACTAAATTGTTTCTTTGTGGCCAATTTTTTCTGGTCCAATGGTCTGATTTAGCCCACTCTCCCATTCACAAAATGAATAATTTGTTATGTTGTTTAAATCTCTCACAATATTTATTTTATATATCTGCACAATAAACAAATAATATAAACTGTTTTCTATAATACAGATTTCTGAAAAACTGTAGCCCAAAGAGACAAAGCTAAGGCAGTTTCAGAGATTTCATGTCGTAAAGTATCAGAAAATTCAGCAAAAGTGTGTGGGTCAGCGATATATACTTCCTTAATGGGTTATAAATGGTTAAAATGGTTGCTTCTTTATGAAATTTTACCTCACTCGTCTGTGTATATTTTTCAACAAAACAATATAAAGGTAGCTTAAAATTCTACATTGTTGTTCTGCAATTTTTGAGGGATACAATAATTGGTAAGCCTAAAGCTCCAGGCCTTAGCAGTTTGTGTGAGGCATGCGACTCTGCAGTAAATTATTTGAGTGCAGTGGTTACATCTGCCATTTGCTATGTGAGAGCCGCACAATACATTCCGAGGCCTTAGTCTTGGAAACCTTTCTGTGTCACAAGTGATTAAGGGATTTATTCCACAAGGATGGTAACACTAAAGGAGAACTTTATCCCATTAATTTGTAACACAACCACTAGCCCCAGTGCAATTAATACGGCGGGGTATTAGAGGGAGGGAAGGTGAAGGACAGAATGAAAGGGTAGTGAAGGAAGCATTAGAAATTTCTGATGATAAGGGCAGCAACAAAGGCCTTATGCTTCATGGCAGGATGCGCAAAGTGTAGGACAAAGTCTTTAGGCGGGCGTAGCTCCTAAAGAGAAAGGGGTGGAGCTGCAAATGTCTTGTTCTGGGAGAACGTACAGCTTGCTATCTTGCGAGCTTATTTAGCCTGCCTGCCTCTTTCTTACTTTTCCGCGATAATACGGTCTTTGTTAGTATCGCCGCTTGCAGCGATATAGCGCTCGCTGTCTCCGCAAAGATCGCATGCGTAAAATAAGATCTGTGTTATTAAAAAAAGAAAGGAAACACTAACTGTATACATAAGCAGAAGTGACAGAGCCCAGAGCTGCTATATACCTTTGGAAGTCAACAGAGGGGAATATGTTCTGAGAGTAAACAATATCGCACAGTATTTTTACAGTATTTCATATGCTGACACAGTTTCCTTGCATTTCTTTGCATTTCTCTACTAACAGGCTACAGTACCAAATTACACAAAAATTGACTATGCATTAAATGTTTTTAATCTTTTGCACGCTCACAATTAAATAGCTGTTTATATGAAAAGATTCTATTTTCATACCCTTGATACAGTAATGCAGAATTTTCTCAATGCAACGTACTTTATTGAATTTATAAAATGGATAGCTGACTATTGGAAGCACGGATTCCAGGTTTAGCTTCCATGGCTTAAAAAAAACATATTGAAATTTGTAATGTTCCAGTAAAACAATAGATATATTGTAACTATTATACATATATGATTACTAAACAAAATAAATTTACATGCCATCATACAAAAATTACTTTTCACAATTTAAGTCGGTCCTATGGTCTAGTGGTCTACTTGCCTCGTAGACCCAAGATCGCGGGTTCAATCCCGACTAGGATCGATGGATTTTTGGAGCATAAAAATCCTAAGTATGGCTTCCTTCGGAAAGGAAGTAAAGCCGTGGGTCCCGTGTCGTAGATTTACGGCACGAAAAATAACCTCAAGCCTGAAAGAAGAGACCTCTGCTTTCATGTCCTGTATTGAATGGGACGCTGATACCCCGAGACGTTAAATAACGTCCTAAATAAACCAAATCAACAACAATACAATTAAAAAAAGTAACTCTGTAGTGTATATGGGGATCCATGAGGACCCCAATAAGAACTTAACATTTTAAATACTTCCAAACTAAATGTTTCAGGTAAGCATGGTGTAATATACACGCTTTGACACACACAGAGAGAGAGGAAGAGTCATCCCAAGATTCACATGTCGATCGGAAAACTTCGGGGACATTCGTAAACGCCGTATTTACAACGCGCATGCAGTGGGCGCTTTCCCTATAAACGGATTCATTTTCCTATTCACAACAGGGGGATTAACAGGAGTAATCTTTGCCAATTCAATTATTCTCAACCAATCATAAGGATATTGGAAATTTATACTTTATTTTTGGAGTATGTTACAGTTATAAACATCTGGAAAGAGAACACAATAGAGTGGCGATGCCGGAGCGGTTTAGAAGGCGTAAGTTCCTCAACCCGTGAGACGAAATTTACCCGTACAGCTAGAGTCCTCTTTCACGAACGGCAGCGGAGAAAACCGAGCCCAATTCTAAGGAAGACTGCATTGATGAGGAGAAGTTGTAGAGTGACTTCAACAAATACAGGCGGATATAACAATCTATCGCTCAGAAACAAGCAATGGAATGCAAATGAGTAACTTTTTAGGATGCATGTTAAAATTGATCATATTCAGCCTACAGCGAAATTAAATGGAAATATGTAATGTATCAGTGTAAAACAAAAATTCATACGGGAAAACGCATTCGCTGTTAACAGTATAAGCTTTGGAAATTTTTAATCCTAACCTAAATTACGTAACCTAAATTTGAAAACTTTGCGTTAATATAACCATTGCAATTTTAAACCTAACTTAACCTAAACTATATGTGCAACATGAAATAAAAGTTAAATTGCAACCTATGCGTTGTCCTCTTTTTTATAGTGAGAAAAGTGTAGACAAATTATGAGTATTAAAAAAAATTTAACCGCTTGGGGAGCGAACACACTACCATTCAGTTAATAGCAAGAGGCTCTAACCAACTGAGCCACCGGGCTAACAGAAACAACATGGTAATTATCCGCTCTATATTCGTTATCTGAAACTGTGCTCGGTTTTCTCCGCTGTCCTCCACTGCCGTTCGTGAAAGGGGGTGTGTTGTTGCACTGACGGCTCTGTCTGTACGGATTAGTTGAGAAGAATATGTGCTGATAACAACGGTATAATTGCACACTCGGCCACAGAGCTAACGGAGACACATGCACATTAGTCAGCGTCTTTAGTGCATGCCATATAACACAACTGCTGTAGTGGCTACACTGTCTTGCTGGTTACCTTGTGAACCTCGCTGTATAGAGTAGGACTTAGAAGAACTTTGCGTTCAAGAGATGATTCACTTTTTTGTCACCAAGGGTGATTGCTTGTCGTGGATTAAGAGCAACGGAGTTTATTTACAGTCAGTTCTTTCCATCTCCTTGTCTTTTCCTCACTTTTTATTTAATTTTAAATGCTGTGCACTGCTAAACTTTGTTTTTGTTGGAGGTAGTCCTAAATGCCCATTGTTGCATCGGTTAAGTTTGAAACTTAAAGAGAGAAGTTGTGATGATGAATTTTTGAGTGAAGAACAAATACAGTTACTCATTCTTGTTAAGAAACGGAAGATAGTGTAGAAGAGGCAGCTGAATATTAAAGTGAACTTTCTATGGAATTAGTGACGAAACATATGTGACAATGCTCTCATAGGGAAATAAATGGACGTAAATGTAATAGGGTACGCACTCGTCGAAATCCAACAGCTCCAAAAAAAAAAAAAAAATGTAATCCTAAAGATAACAGCTGTACTATTTGTAAAAAAACAATGTTTTGAGCTAAAAAATATATATCTGTTTACAGTGTTGTGTTTAAAGTAGTTGGTTTTGTAAGTTTACTGTAACCCTGACTATGCAATTAAGACACTGCGCTTTTCTTAATTAAACGTGTGTGCTTTGGGTTTATCGACTGCAATGTCAGGAATAGAACGACCGCAATCCCACACTCTTTCGTTATATGCGACGATATGATTTTAGTCTTCCAAGCTTATTGTAATTGGCTTGCACAGTACTGTGTACCTCAGGACCTTTTGCTCACTACAACAAACCGCTATCATTAGCTTGTAATTGATATACCTTGTTCCTGTTACCTGTTACCACTTCCAGCTGCAGCAGAGGCATTTATCACATATGCCCAAGAATTGAAACATTTAATAGAACTCTCTTTTTCTTTTTTAATGCTACCTATTATTAGTTTTAGGCCTACAAAATTCGAACTATGTTAACTTAAGTAATTAAACAAAGGATAGTTATGGGTAATATTTGCATGAATAGCTTTATTGTTTATTGAACATGTTATTATCATAACTTGCCCGCTCTTCCCAGGTGCAAAGTTTGCACAGTGGACGATGCTAATCCTCCAGTGACGTAATAAACCAATCCAATTCAAGTGTGTGCAGCTGCTACAGCAACCCTACTGCCGCAAGAAGACACCCCATTCATGCTTGTTCATAATCTGACGATAGGCAGGCTATTAACTGTAGTAGTAGCAGCAGCTGTAGTAGCGGTAGTATAAAATTCTATATACATATTACAAATATTATTTTATGCTTTATTAGTATACCGTCACAATTAGAAAGAGGAACAAATAATAATAAAAATAAAACAATAGTAATAATAAATAAACATTAAAGTAGAAAGATCAATATTCACAGATACATGAATGGAAACACATATTATTTATAATTATACTAGTTATTGCGTTCTAACCAGAAAATAAATTACTTCTACCTTCGAGCACTTTAGCTAGGAAAATGCCCATATTCAACTAATTAGTGTGCTTTGCAAACAGATTCAGCATGTCAATTGTCCTCTAATTGTCTTTCAGGAAACAACTTTTTTCTCAGATGTATCCAGTGGGTACATTCTGCGAGAACATGTTTCCATTCCTCCCCCCTCCACCAATGGGCAGATTTTCCTACCAGAACTATCCGTTATTTTTTAGCCTTCCAACCTCCCACTCCAAACCGCAATTCCTGACCTCGGCTTTCTCCTTAGAACGAGCATATACATCTTTACCACAGGTTAATTTAATTTAGGTTCAAGCAGACTTTCGTGTCACATTCTACCTCGATTTCCAACCTGCTGATATCCTCTAGCCTTGTTCTAACCTTCTTCCATACGTTTTTATTATTTTAATTACCTCGTTACCATATTGAACCCAGGCCAATTCCTCTGAATACTCTTTTCACCTTTGCAGCCCAAAACGTTTGTGTTGTGTTGTGTTGTGTTGTGTTGTGTGTCTGGTGGTTATAGCATTTAGCGCAAAGTGCGGGCTGATCTTCCAGCATTAATCTAAGTCAATATTTCACCATCCTTGTTTTACTAAAAACCATATATTCATAACCACCCACCTCCCTCAAGACCCCACAGTTCGACGTTTCTATTGAGAGAGATTCATGAAAAAGCTTCCCCTATATGTCACAGTGATAGAACTATAGCGCAGTTAATTAAATCAGCTCTGAAAAAGCGTAATGAGTTTGAATGGAGTAGTTTTGGTGCAAATCACTTTCAACGCCGCAAAATCAACACAAACATGACGCGTTTGACACAACCAATGGGGGAACCTTTTCATCACTTCGTTCAAGGAATTTATGAGCGTAAAAGTATCCTTTAAAAATGAGTGCTGTACACCAGTGATGATGACTAAAAAACATGTTTCGTTGTTGAAGACTGGTAAATAGAAGCATTGAGGCATACTAAAAAGGAGGTGTGTTTACACGGGAATCACAACCAGACCTGGCTCTTCTGAAGATTTTAAACATTACATATTGAATCACCAAACATGAGGTGTAACGGTCAACGCATGACCCCATTGGAACCCTTTTCCAATAACTAATATAAAAATGTCCAATTTGTTGACAAGGAAAACTGTGAGTCCAAAGCATCACATACGAGGTCGATTCATAAATTACCGGTCTGACATAGGAAGGCATGATTCATTGTTGTGGTGTTCGTGCTATCTGATGCTGAAATGTTCCAGGAATGTAAAATCTGAGTGTCCTTGCCGGTTACTCCATTTAATTGCTTGGAAAAGCTGATTTAAGTCAGGATTAAGGATTAAAAATTTAACGAAAGAAGAACTCATCCAGTGATGTTTAACGCCTTATAATGTGCATAAGAAAGCTTCTCCTTCTTGTTCCAGTCAAAATTGTTTCGCTTGGGCAGAGAGACCCTCGGAAGATGACCCCTGTAAGAGCATATCGGTGGATGCGTTGACACAAGACAACATTTCTATTGTCAGGACGCTCTGAATGACAAAGAGTTTGAAGGCAAAAGGAATAGCTCCAAGGTTGCGGCTTTCTAAAACAAATCTGATTTGCATTCTCCGCCTCCATTGTATAAGAATGTCAGTGCAAGAGGGGTTCCGCGAATAGTTCAAATGCAAGTGCGCGTGGAATGTTGTCAGAAGTTTTCAAGCATTGGTTGTCTTTTTAAAAAGGGTCATAGTAGACAACGGATTCCAATAATGTTCCTTCGTTAGCACGCTAACATAGTAACACACAATCCACCGTCTACTTATATTTACGAAAATGAAGCGAGCTTAGGCCGTCATACCGTAGCGAGCCGCAGCAAGTCACTAGGTCCACCTGTTTCTAGGATTTCCCGTAGGTTAAGTTAAAGTTGTGTGTGTGTGTGTGTGTGTGTGTGTGTATGTGAGAGAGAGAAAGAGAGAGAGAGAGAGAGAGAGAGAGAGAGAGTGAATGAGTTAATTGCGAACTCCATTTTTTCCGAGTTAAAATTCCATAGAGTCCCAGTTATGTTACCCATTCTTATATCCGCACTGAAGGCGGATATAAAAGCAATATAAGCAATGTTGTGGCTATAAAAGCAATGCACTGCCTTGGTGAGTGGGAAGAGCACTAACCCTTACATGGAAAACGCATTTCAGGCGGTAGTCCCGAGTATTTTCGAGCGACCGCCACAGGTGGCCGAGGTCGTTAAGTGGCGGACTCGTGAGTGGAAGTTCTGGGATTCGATTCCCACCAGGGCCGTCCTCCCTGACTGAGGTTTTTTGCAGGTTTTCCTCAGTCCTCATAAATGGCAAATGCCGGGGAGGTACCCTAAACTTAGGCTTCCTTCCTTATAAAATATCCTTTTCCAGTTTATCATTTCATCTCATGTATCATCAATGTCCACCACTTGTGGTGCCTCAGTAGTAAAAAACAAAACAGTCCAGAGCACCAGCAATTCCTCGTTCCTGAACTGCAGTGACGGAAGCAGTATCGTTGCAGCAACGGACAGCTTTGTAGGAAGCATTTTAGTTAATCACACGAAAGCACTTATGGTAGACAGCAAATGAGAATGCGAACCTGTAATGTAACAGTAAAGGAAATGAAAAGTATACGGGAAAAGGCATGCGCTTTTAACAGTATAAGTTTTGCAGGTATTCCGCAAGCAACTATTTCCTTTTGCTGTTCTGCATTTAACAGAAACGCGCCAACAGAGGCACATGTAAATCAGCACCAGTCGCATTTCTCCGCTGCCGCTCGGGACTACCGCCTGAAAACAAGTGCCCCAGCACAATTTATAATTATAAGATTATACTGTTTTTAACTTCCTGGCTGTAATATGTTGTTCTTTATTACAAGACTGGGTTTTTCAGATATATTTCAACTTCATTTTATCACTTTTTACCACGCGTTGTCTTATTGCGGCGGAACCATTACTTGTGTGCAAAAGCGACATAACTGGGTTTATTAATCTGTACTGTTACCAATGTTCTTTTGTATCATTCATGACGCAGTTAATGAACTTTTTTTACAATAAAATGTGAATGATATTGATTTCTAATTACAATTAAGATAACGACACAAGAGCAATATCCGAAGTCAAAAAAAAAAAAAAAGCATGGCCTTGTCCTTTGTCTACATCTCGACTGTTTAAACTATGTATATACGTAATAATTTATAAAAGGTAAATATCCTATAAAATTGAACACATTTTTTGTTATAGTTGAATAATCTTATGATATTAAGTTGTTATTTACTCGTAGTACGTAGATTTACTGCAGTTAGAATGTGTATGGAACATTTTGAAATGTTCATTCGGAATAAAGTGATATTAATTGTCGGATGGAATATAAAGTTCTTTATACATGTGTCATAGGCGTACAGACGGTATTAGAATATAAATATTAGAGAAGGGGGTATCAACAAATGCGATTTCATTGCATCCGAGGGCTATATTTTCTTGTCCCTTGCTCTTTCTATTTTTATTTTCCGTCAGAAAAGCTTCCCTTTCCTTCCCATTTCTGCGACAGTCGTACCCCGCAGAATTTATCGAATCCTCTGCAGGCCTCATGACTTTGCCTCTATCGCATGAATGATGAATACCCTCGTCTCTTCCACGTTATATCGACCGGGGGTTGTAGAAATAAATTATTTATTCGTGCCCTCAGAATATTCCTTCCCTCTATTCCAAGTTTTGTGGCAAGAAGATTGCCGCACAAGTTTTCACATTGGTTGCTTTGCTGCGTGTAAGGAGGAAGTTGCCTTTCAGAAGTTGGTACTCCGAGTTGCGGGATTATAGGTATACAGGTGACACTTTTGATAACATGAGCTTGTGCAGCTTTACACTGGCATGTCAGAATTCATTTGATAACGTAATAAATTCTCCCTTGCTTTTAAGGTGTTGTAAGTTATGTTTTACAACGAGATATAAAACTTATATTTTTGTGATTAAATGCTGCTTATGTATTAATGCCCTATCATCTCATGTAGCCAACATTAGAAATAAAAAGGAGTTCATGTGAGGAAGATATAAATTTCAAATACTTCCATAAAAGACAATAAAGATCTCATTGCACTGATGCATTAAAGAAAGATTTGAAACAGCTTGTATAAATGTTTGCATTGCTAGACTGCTGTGAAATAATGATTCTTGCCAATGAAAGGGCTAGAAAGACTGGTTGAGTCAAAGATGATGTATACAGTAGTAATGTGGGGAGTGTCAAAAGGGTGGACAAAGGTTGAAGTGGTGCATAATTTTCTGGGGTTACGAAAATGTTCACCGAAGGAGGAGGGGGAGTTTGACAGAACTAGGAAGAGTAGGATGGAGGAGAGAATCTTCAAATATAGACATAGATGTCTAAAATTAGATTATAAAAATGGACTAACAGAATGTCTTATGTACGAAAGATAGAGTTGAATTAGGTGAAGAAACCATTAAAAGAATTTGAAATGGGGAATGTATGGCGAAAATAATATCAGTGGATTTTGGAAAGAAGTGAGAGAGAGGGTAGAAAAAGAAGCAAGGGATTTGGGCTAACTTACAGAGGAAAAGTTCTTTAGAGTTATATAAAATGTTAAAAGAAATTAGGGACTGGAGAAATATGTAGATAATTGTGAACAATTCGGAAGAATAAGTCTTGCATGGATCTGTATAGGATATTGTTTCTAAAAGAGTTAAGAAAAGTGTTTAAAGAAAGAAAATGTTTTCCATTGTCTAACAGAATGTGAAATGATAAAAAGATAGAGGGATAGTATCTGTGGTGAAAATAGGATAAACTGCAAAATGATATAGTAGTAATTAAAATGCTGTCAGATATGAGGGCAGAGAAAATAAACAAGATTGGGGAATTTTTAGGAAAAGTAAGGGATATCTCCCGCCCCGAAACAAACCATTGCTCTTCTCCCATAAACGTTGTTGAAACTATTCTGCAAAACTTTTCTCAAAATTGTATTACATGAAAGTTAGCATTGATGTTTAATGACTGTTAGTATTTTTTAAAAAAATAAAATAAGCATTAAACTCCAAAAGTATGAACAAGTAACAGGCAGTACTAAAAAAAATTGTGAATCTATTTTTTGATTTTACAGAAAAATGTATGCTAACTTTTATGAAGTAAGAACTACAAAGGAGTTTCAGGCATGTACATAAAAATTTGTGGAAGCAAACACGCTCTTTTTAATAGTATTTAACGCTCATTTTTACTGCTGAGGTACCACACACAGTGGACAGTGATGATATATGAGAGGAAATGATATATTGGGAAAGAATTTTTTAAGGGAGGAAACATTCCAGGCCTAATTCCCGTCATTTGCCATTTATGAGGACTGAGGAAAACCTGGAAAATACCTCAGTCAGGGAGGACGGTACTGAGATTCGAACTCCAGACCTAACGCTCACGAGTCCGCACCTTAATGACCTCGGCCATCCGTGGCGGTAAGCAAACATACTTGAAGCTTAACCGAGAAAAGGGTATTTGAAGTTTTGGAAGCTTGAAAGTTAAGGGCTGTATTTAAAGAGTGAAACAAGTGTTCCAAATTTCATAGACTTATTAAACTTTTCAGGTAGGCTCTCTATGGTTCAAATTATTTTTAAGAGCAAAAATAAAACAAAAAAAATGTTTTTTTAACCAAAATTGCAATTTTTTCCTTCTGTGTTCCCTTAACAGAAGAGCAGATTGATGAAGTAGATAGACTATATTAGAAACTTCTCCTCAAACGTCTTTACAATTAGTCCATCAAGTTAGTGCATCTGTCGGTAGTGCATATAAAGCCACTCAGCTGCTGCACCTTCATCATATAAAATTACTACTGTGCCTGAAACAAAATGCGTAAAGACACTGAAGCAGAATATCCGAGAGGCAGTTTGCAATATTTGGTGGAATTAATTGCGGAGAGTATCTCAAAATCTTTTCAAAAGTATTCAGGCATGTTTCACAACGGATGGCAGGCAATTAGAGCATCTACTTATTAATTACCATTAATACTAATAAATAGAGAAAACAGCAATGTATGAGTTTTGACCGCAAGACAAAATTTTCCGCAACAGGTGGCAAGGACGTTAAGTAATAACTCCCTTTAGGAAAAATAAATTTCGGATTGCGCAGTAGAATGAGGAACTAATATAAAATAATGTGTCCACATATTAGTTGCACTTGCAATCTAAAACCTTCAGTTCAGCATTTAATATAACTACTCATGATAGGACATATTAAAATCTTAAATGTTCTCCGATTTGTAGAATGATGCTCGCTCGAAGATGCATATATGTAAAATAATTGTTTTTACAGAAATACTAGTTAAAGAATGATTTTTTTAAACGAATGTCTTATTTCCTTTTATATGGGCCAGGCCAGGCGAGTTAAGTTAATTAAAAGAATAAACTATAAATTAGAATGCCAACTTTCGATTAACTTGACACATGCATTAATGAAATCATATGAACATTTTTATATAGGGATATCAGCATTGCGAATTTATAAACAATAGTCAAGGAATTAAATAAAAACAAGATATTCAGATAAACTAACAGAAAACAGAAAACTTACAAGATTGTGCGATATTTCGGATAACTGTGTTCCCCTCATCTAAGGTAAAAGGACGCGCAGTTATCCGAATCATTGTGTTTTGTGTGCCAGCGTCGATTGTTTTATTTTTAATTTATAACATATTACTTATATTAGAATAAAATTAATAATATCTCTTATCATTTATGTTTTATTTTCGAATTTACGAGTTACTACGTGGATGTTATGAAAGCATTCAGAAAATTAAAAAAAAAATATATAATAAGTTCAAAGTTATTACATTAAATGAATTTTGATTACATGTTTTAGTTATTAATTTGCAAGTTCAGTGCAAATGAAAGATGAATACACGACCACGGTTACATGGAATAACCAAAAAAATAAATTCTAAACATGTAATAACAGAAATTTTAGATGCCCAAAGCAAGATGAAGCAACGAAATTGATCCTTGCTTTATATTGTTTTCTATTGACAACTATTTAGAATATGATTCGTGGCATTTAGCAAGAAAACAACTCACCAAAATTGTCAAATGGCCCCGAAGTATGTACATCCCAGTCGTGATCCTCGCCCACGCGTTCCATCAAAGGAATGAGGAAATCGAGGCAGAGGGAGTACAAACTGGGCGGAGAACGCATGCCTGTGCTTGACATTCTGCAACACATAGTTTACGGTTATATGACATCATATTACCACAGCTTGGTTAGATTTACTGGTTGTGGTTTGTTGTTTAATAAAAATGGTAGAAAAGACATATGTTCAGGTTAAGATTTTCAAAATAATTTTATCACGACATTCGTGAAAGTTTAAACCTTTAAAATCTTTATGCATCTATAGTGTACGAAAACGCACTGCGGTACATCTTATTATGGTTTGGAAATTGGTTGAATTTGAATGTAAATTTTAATACAAATAACGATAAATGTGATTACGTTATTCTGGTACTTCAGTACAAGATAGCTGCTAACATTAATGTAATAAATCTTGTGATGTATGTAATATTTAATCGAATGTAAATCGCATAATATTATTGTAACATTTACTGCAATTGTAAATATATCTACTAGGATATTTTGCCTAATGATAGTTTTATTAATATTTAATATAATGGTATAATTCATTACCAACAAGGACAATTTGTTAAGACGAGGAAGCGGGAAAAGTTGTCGAAATATTATCAAAAGAGGCAAGACGTTATGTATTTTTAATGGCACAGCTGCCAGAGGAGATCAATTATAACTTGATCTCTGATCGCGCAAGGGCAATGATATTTCACACCTTACAACCTATTTTAATTAAGAGCGAGCCAATGTTTTCTTTAAGTTTTAAACGTTTAAATATCACGCGTAGTGTGCGCGTACATTGAACCCCATCGGCGTCAGAAAACAACATGGAGACGATTTTTCGTAAGGATACATAAAGAAATAGTTTGCCTCATTTTGGGGCTGGGTTTAAGTCAGCTACTGGTAAAAATATTCTCCACGGCACTCGTCTTCGCTTTTGGGCGCTGTGGGTATTCACAGATAAGTCGATGATTATTCGTTCATTTAAACACCCTTAAGTACACCGCAGCAGTAGTGTCGTGTGTCGAAATTGTCGTGGTTGTTTTGTTTAATATAGTTGCAGTTCAGGTGATCTACTTTTAGACAATTCCAACAATGCAAAGGCAGTGTAGACAGTTTTCAAGATCAGGTTTTAATTGTTACTTCCGTACGCGACAAGGAGATTTTTAAGGCAAATGAGTATCTGTCAACGTTGCCACGGTTTTTCCGAACCATTTGCAATGGAATATATCAATGAGTTACAGGTAAAAAAGGCATGGTGCAATGCTATGTCATGTGACCTTAAATACCCAAAACAGTTGCATAATTGGCACCCGTGAGTAATCTTCTTAATAAAACCGCTTTAACAGATGGAGTTAAATGTAAATTGGTTTAGTGAAAACAACTACCGTTTTGGTGTTCAGAACTGCATTTAAAATTAAATCCTTCCATTAACCAGCTGCATGCGTTGAGGATACGATAGGCGCTGACATATTGCTGAAATATGTTTCGTATACAAGTTGCATGATGTCAAAAGTCCAAATAAGTCTAACAGTGTTTCTTCCGGTTACTAGAAGACCGTGTCAACAGGTGTTTTGTCTGGAAAGCTTAAAACGCCAGCCATTCGCCGATAAGAAAACGTCGCTCGAGACACAGGCTGTGGCCTACAAACTGAATTAATCTTGGAGACTGTGAGAATGTTCACACACTTTCAATTTTATCCAGTCTTGCCAACTTTAATCCTAAACAAGAGAAAAAGTTTTAATTATCCCATTTTAAGAGGCATCTAATGGTTCTTATTTCATCCATGCTAAAAATTAAGCCACCCGAAAGAGCTAGTCATTTTTTAGTCATGAAACAAAATTCTTCAGGAAATACTTGCTTGTCTTGAAGGGGAACATAATGCGATGTTGTTCGTTTTTTCATAGATGGAAGTGTCGAGGATATATGTCAATTTCATTATTTTAAATTGATTTATATTTCTTATTATTTGCATTTGAAGATGCATACAATGCATTTTATTGAAGGGTCATTAAGTTTTTGAAGATCAAACAGTTTTATAAAGGAACAGATCAACATTTTCGGCTATTGACGTACATCATAATAAGTGCTCAAAATGGAGGTACGTGCAGTAAAGCGATTCGTGCGGATAATAGTGCACATAGAGTTTCTTGTCAGCTTATCACAGAGCAAGCAAAGACAGGTCGCCAAGGTTTCTATTCTAACTGGGCGACATTATTAAACTTGCTGGGCTTTCATATAACACGGAACGTCTGATTAACTTATGGAATAAGTCATCTGATTGCACCTAGAGTATTTTTGATTGGTGTTTAAATCCCGTTTTAACTACTGGGACATTACAGGAGGGGGACATTGATGATACATGAGATGAAACGATAAACTGGGAAAGGATTTTTTTTTTTTTTTTTTAAAGGATCGATGATTTCTAGGCCTAAGTTTAGGGTACCTCCCCGGCATTTGCCATTTATGAGGACTAAGCAAAATCTGGGAAAAAAAACCTGTCAGGGAGGACGGTCCTGGTGGGAATCGAACCCCAAACCTTCCATTCACTAGTGCGCGACATAACGACCTCGGCTAAAGTATGCCACAAGGTGAACACAGACACAAGAGTCGATGTTTGCGTTCGATTTGTAACATTGTTGGTTTCAGACGTACAGACTTACAGTACAAAAAAGTAAGCGACTCCTCTTGGTCGCTGAACTTCAAGTATCTTGAATGACTCTCAAAACGCAATAGCTATGTGCACTTCAAATTCACTATTAAAAGATAAAGTTTAAAACATAACAAAACATTTAAAATAATGAAGTAGACTCACGTCTCCTCGACACCTTCATCTGAAAATAAAACTAACAACATCACACGGCCCCCTTCAAACCAATTTCTTCTATCACTAAAATGACATGCCTCACCTCTGCTTGTGATAAATTGCATATTTCATTGATATTTTTAAAAGTGTTGCTTCTCAAGCTGTAAATTTTATATTTTAAATTAAGTTTTCGAAGCAATGTAAAAAGATTACAAAGTTTTCAAATATTTTACGACATCATCAATAGGTTAAAAGCAATGAAAACTGTCTTTAGTGTGGAAAGTGTGCCATGTTTTGACACGAGTGTATTATTTAATACCTGGAACTCTTAGATGAACTAAAATAATGGTCTGTTGAACTTCGAGTACATTTGTATCATCATTAATTACATTAATTTCCTCTTTACATTTTTATTTATGGGTGCTCTTTAACATCTCAGTCATCAGCTTAAAGTGTATTTTAAAAGAAAACAGGAATACCTAGCTTATAGAAACTGTATCATTTGAATAATGGCACGTTTTCCTGACAGGTTTAAGATTATGGCGTGCACAGTAAGAAATCTGCAGTGCTACGTATATCTACGCGGTTATTAGAAGTCAATAAGGCATTTATCATTATAATTTTTACTGGAAAAGTGCCGCATTTACGCGCACCTTTTTGTCCAAATGCAGTGTTCAAAATCGTGATGCGTACTAGATTCGAGTGCAAATCCGTTCCGTAGTTCGCCGATAACTTATTCGAATTTATCGTTTATTACGTCATAATGCATTGTTGCATGTTAAAGTTATTGTTGACTTATTATTGTATAGAACGTTTGAATAGTAGGTAGTCACGAAATGGAGGGCAAAGAGAGAAGAACATCTTATGATATTTTAAAACGTAAAGTAATTCTTTATGCTGAAAAAAATGTTAACAGAAAGGCAGGAAGAAAGTTTAATGTAGCTGAGACAACGTTCGCAACAGAAATTGACATTATTTACAACTAAAGCTGGTAGGAAGAAATTCACTGGTCCTCACATAGGAAGACATCCTGACATTGAAGAAAAAGTTTTAGAATTCATACATGAAAGGAGGAAGAACGGGCAAGTGACATCATAAGAAATAACTTTTTCTTCTTTGACCTACGCCATCTGTCCTGACAACAGCAACAGTGATGGATTTTGTCCTATGTGCTCCAAGATGTAACAATTGCTCACTTATAAATGCTGTGTTCTGATTGTTTTGTGAAGCGGACGGGCATATATATCTCTTAAGATGCCATGCAACAATATGTCATTTTTTTTTTTTTATGATTTTAAGTTTCAATTTTGGGGTGAGCATTAGATTCACGCAAATACGGCATTTCCTTTACAAGTGGTATCTAAAAACGCAGTAGATTGAAGAGAGATATATTCTTGTTATTTAAAACAATAGAAAGAACAAGTATTGAAACTCGAACCGAATTATTCTAACTTGATTTTTGATTCCAGTGGTAAAAACATTCACATAAATCTAAGATTATCCAAAGTAAACTTTTTTTCACTAACGTAAGCGTGCAAACAAGCGTTTTAGTGCAAATATCTCCAGATTTATTCTTGCAAAAGTCCGGAAGTTGCTAATAGCTTTCAAGATGTGCGTGCATGTGACTGCCTGTTACCTGAAGGAGTCAGATCATGTCCTGTCTGCTTCCGTGAACGTCTAGTCGAGGACTGATACCGAGTCAGAAATCACTCTCTGAGGTCGGTACAGTCTGGTTCATAAGTTATATAGCAGGTTCTGCAAAGTAGTTTTGTGTTGTTTCCGTATAGGTGCTTTCTTAGCATATCGTTGCCAAGGAAGTTAACGATTTAGTCTTTCATACTTCTCCATAAATAAATAACACACCACAACTAACATCTCACTTTTGTAATTAATATTTTTGAGGTTGTAGAGTTCTGTTGAACCAACAGTACAAGGGTTTCTCTTCAGTGAATTGCTGAAGTTTAGTTTATACAGAAATTAAGTGATACAGATGCATATTTACTGTCTACTAGAACTTGTATGTACTGTACATGTATCCCTCCCTCAGTGGCGTGAGTCACGTGTTCCTGAATGAGGAGTAACTTCATTGTCAAGGGAATTGGGGAAGAACGCGTAAAGGCCAATGCAGTAGCCGATTTGCAGAACGCATATGCGGCAGCTATATATTTTAATGACTGAAGAAATATTAAAACAATAACAATGTGTAGAAATACGTCTTTTTCAGTTCAACTTGTTAGCGTTGTTTTAGTATAATGTAATTAGTGTTCCCAGAGTGACTAGTTGTTTGTTTATATATTGATATTGTTTTAATTTGCATAATTTAGTAGCCTCTATCAATTTCGAATATGGAAAGTACGAATAAGTACTAGGTAAAAATCCTTTGTTCTACTGAGATTTTTATTTTATTTTTTTATTTTTTTATTTTTTAACTAATTTGTTGCATTCTTAGGTTTTTTTTAAACATGACTCTCTTTGATGACTGTCATTTCTCCCAGTTGCGATGCTCTTAACTTTTCTTCAGCTTCCTAGAAAAATTTACATCAATGAACAATTCCAAAAAGTCTTGAAGTTTTTCTTTCGGTTTTGGAAACAGCCTGAGATTGCATTACCCCCGACTTATCCTGAGTTTTGAATTTCAATTTTTTCCTCTAATTCTTTAGTTAAAATGTAAAATACACTACGATTCCTGTACTATATCCCTGATATTCATTCGTCCATCTTGTACTCTCAACACTAAATCGTGCACTGTATTTATCTATATTTTCTTCTATTATAAGAATTTTCCATGCTTCGTGCCATTATCGTTTTCACAGGATATACCACACTTAATCACGATATCATCTTTTTATTGTATCAAAAACACAATATATTCCCCTAAAGTTGCTGACATATTTTGGAATTTCAGAAGTAAACACTCTCTTCATTTGCAGGTATTTATTCACAGTTTTTCTTACATTTTCTTATTGAGTCAGCACCGCTTATTATTTTGCCCTGCTATGAATGAATGCTACAATGTAAGGAGTTAAAACTTTGGAAGCGGCGTTTGCAAATTCCAGGCTTTCTTGATTTATAAAATAAAAATTTAGATAAACAATCACTGTATAAGATGTAGAGCATATAGTGTTACACACATTGTAATATGTTCATTTATTATTTGCGGAAAGAATGTCCGTTAAGAATAATGACAGTTGGTAACGGTTGATTTCATTAATTTCCGGAAGCAAGTCTTGCGATTTAATCTGATTGGTGGTTGCGAGTTCCCTCACCTATGTAGTAAGTCGTGGAGAATGGTAAAAAAGAATTGGATGAAAACCAAACGGGTATGGCGTGTCGTGTGTCAAATCTTTTCCCTAGTGCCCAGAAGCATAAACAGTTGTACTCGACATTGTTAAATGTATTATACATTTCATAATCTAATTTAGTGTAAACACAAGAGTTTTGATTTAACAAATTCCCTTTCATGTATATTGCAAAGCTAATAGTTCCTCTTTAAAGCTACATCTTTACTTGTCACTAAAGTAAAGTTTGTAGATAAAGGAATAAAGAGTCCAAAAATTGTGGAACATGAAGATATGAGGAAATCTCTTGTAATTTTCAAAATGTACATATTGCGATTGAATAAAGTGTATCAACATTAAAATATCTAATTATTTACATAGAAATAAGGCAGCAAACTGTGCTATCTGTACCAAAATTTAAAACTTAATATCAATATCTAAATTACTGTTTGGACGTGAAAAATGGATTAACAGAAATAAATGAAGTTAATTTCCAGATTATAAAAGAAAGTTTTTAAAAATGAATTGAGGTTATAAGTAAACGTAACCTATGGAGGATAAAAGCGCTTTGCTTCAGATAGTTCATTTGCGGGCTAGTAAAAAGAAGTGAGCTATTAAACAGGCATTACCAATTAAACTACAAGAAAACGTTTTAGAGTTTTGTTACCTGAGATATGAGTTCCTTATAAAAGTATAGCAGCGTTCTTTATTATATTTTAGACGTTTTAAAAATATCAAAACTATGTTACTTTATCATCAGTAAATAATAGAATGTAATGTGTCCTAAATCTTGTCATATTTTTATAATCGGGGGCTAATGTTAGACGAGAATAAAGAACCTGTGCAAATTGCGAATTCTGCGAACTACGTTGCCGTTTGTTTGCTGGAGTGTACATAAAGTCTAATCGATACAAGGCACTGGTACGGGCGGGTTCATGATAGCCCCCCCTCCTCCTCCCCACAAACACGCTCCGGTGAAGTTATTCCGATTATCACTGTTTTCTTTTGGGGCCTGTAGAATGACAAACAAAACAAAAAATGTGGATATTAGAAGGCGAGTTATCGATTTTAATCAAGCTCGTGGCTAGAGTTGCTGAATTCATAAAGGTATTCATAGGGGCGTACCAATTTCCTACCTCGTAGAGGGTTACCATAATAATCGTCATAACTTTATATATTTAGGGTGTACCGGAGAAAATTGACTGCTTGGGTAAGCTCCTTCGGTACATTTTCAACCAATGGAATAAAAAGATAATATATTATGATTAAAACTGTGTCTCTTTTTCATATATAGTTAGGGTTCTTCAAGACCTGCCGCTACTGTTCTCAGATACTCCCAGTTTCTGCCTTTATCTTCCTATGGAATTTCACAGTACTCTTTCACAAACATGTAAATACTTTTTTCATCTCTACTACAGGTATGGCAGAGATAAAATTCTATTTCAGTGAGCAGGAAATACAAAATGTTAAAAAGTTTTAGTTAGGACCCGCGTTCCAGATATACCAGTAGATACAGTAGAGAGGATGTATGATTAAGTCTATTGTGCTATATGGGGATGGGAGAGTGCTGAACATGTAAATAAAATTCAAGTCCATTTTTGAAAAATGGTTCTCAGTCTCTCGAAAGAAACGTCGAACTGTGGTCTCACGAGGGAGATGGGGTGCTATGAACAGTAAAACAAGGGCGGTGAATTAGGCTTAGATTAATGCAGGGAGACAAGTCCACACTTCGTGTTAAATGCAATAGACACAAGATACAAAATATAACATTAACGTTTTCGGTTGCAGAGGCGGAAAGATGATTCAGAGGAATTAGCCCAGGTTCAATATGTCAACGAGGCAATGTGCTGCGTGAAAATGCTGTCACACAAAGAACAAAGAGATGTCTATTCGTGCTATTTGCTTTAGTAGAAAATCGATAAAAATAAAAAAGGTAAATAAGTTAGAAATTATTTGTTTGCTTGAATAAATACCCATACGTTATTTACATTCTGTGTTGTGCATGAGTTCTTAAAGTATGCTGGAGATACAAATGTACATTTGTGGAACAACTCAATCCAGCTAGCAGTTTTCTAATTTTCGTATTGTATGTGAAGCCTCTCTGGAAATTTCTCCAGGCATTAAATGCCCTTACTTCAATCTTAATCCCTTCAAAATAATTATGTTAGAAATGTCCATAGTTATTAAGTGACCCTTCAAAAATAATCTGCTAAAGGCTCTTTCAAGACTTTTACCAATATCTTTCCAGCCACATTGTCCTTAATCTCATCTAACATCTATCTACAACGAAAAAAATAAAAATTATCGCAGTTAATGTCACAAGATGGTCTCAGATTGACAAAAATAAACAGACCCTTGAGTGACATTATATAGGTGTATTTCACGAATAAAATAAGAATGTAAATATATTTGCCCTAAACTTGGCTGTATGTTTGTATTAGGAATACTTAACCTTGTCAAGCCATCATGCAACAAACGAATGTGAATTGTCCGTAATGTCAATAGAGAAAAGCCAAATAAGGGTTTAGAACTAAATCATTAATAGAATACAACAGAATAAAAGTAATATATACTTTTGATATATAGGTAGGTCCAACCGTTTCTGGCCTCCTCGATTAGGATTATCGCCTTAACAAAACCTATATCGTGTCATACTATCTGTTAAGTAAATAATTGCATTTGTAATTTCCGCTCCGTTATGTTCAGATGTAGTTCCATAAAGAAGGCTATGTGTGGAAGATTGTGACATGTTCACAATGGAATATCCAGCTATTATTAAGTTTTTCACAAAAGAAGGACAAATGAAATTAAACAGCGATTGGACGGTGTACATGGAGAATCATCGCGCTCGTATTCTACCGTAAAAGACTGGACCAAACTTTTTCGAATGGGTTGGGTCGAAAAGCATTGAAGACGAAGAGCGTGCAGATCGGCCCTTGGAGGTGCTCACTTCTGAAAACATCGCTCTTGTGGAAGAAGAAATTATGGAAGATCGACGGCTCAAAGTTACAGAAATAGCAGCAAGGTTGAGCCTTTCTAAAACAACAGTCCTTCGAACTATTCATCAACATTTAAATGTAAATTTGGTTAGTGCAAAATGGGTGCCTAGACTTCTTTCCTCAGTCCAAAAGGAGCCAAGAGCCATCTGTTGTCAGGCATTTTTGGAGCTGTGCTTTAATAAAAATATTACAATTTTGTAAAATTTCATATTATGACGTAATAGATATGTCGTTTTATACTGCATAGTTTCTTAGTAGTCATTTCTATGACGATGTTATTTTGTTTTTGTTTTGAAAGATTCAAATGGAAATGGATGCTAATTCCGTAGTGTTTGATATTGAAAATATAGATATCATTCCAGAAGAAAGTATAAAGGAAATTGAGGTAACTGGGGGTTTGTTCACTGCTCAAAAATCAAAAGTGTATGCGAAAAGAAATATGACGAGTTCTGTACATGGATAAAAGAGAAATAGGTAGTTCAACTAACGAAAAAAAAAAATCTCGTTGACTTATTTTTTTACAACTGTGACGTTTATTGATTACTAATAGGTAAATAGATAATAGGTAATTTAGATTCTTAGATTTGTTTATCAAATGCTTATTGCATTTCCTACTCGTAATACAGGATAGTCCGAAATAACAAATATGTTTAACATTTTGTATTTCTTGTCCACTGTAGTATCATTTTCCATTTCTGCCATACAAATAGCAGTCAGTTAAAACTAAGTGACTTAC
Organism: Metallyticus violacea; assembly: GCA_030762175.1. Classification (NCBI taxonomy): domain Eukaryota; kingdom Metazoa; phylum Arthropoda; class Insecta; order Mantodea; family Metallyticidae; genus Metallyticus; species Metallyticus violacea. Next base: position 23,855,140 of record CM060830.1, on the reverse strand, counting down.
AAACAAAAACGCACTTGTTCCCCTCAAGGCACTCTCTGGACTTCCCATATAGCAGGCTCCCAAAAGTCTCTCACTCTTCTTAATATTGGTTCTTTCCTTCTGCGGCTAAAAGTCAACCACATGGAGCCAAATTTGTGCTCTAGATCAGAGTCTCGTTTAATATGACGATCATGTGCCTGAGGCTCATTCAACGGCGTCTGCCAGCTGATTTAGTGATCATATATGACATTTGCTGTCCACAAACATTCATCTCAATAGTAGCCAAGTTACATCAAGATCGCACATTCGGTTTTCGAGATATACAGAATAGATGGATAGTTTCCGGACATTCTAGATCCACTATAATACATAGTTGCTGTGCTGTACTGTTTGTAATTTTCTCTCAGTGTTACAAAGTAACTGTTTGTTCCACAAAATGAAGCGTCGAAGTTGCGATATGGTAGTGACCTATAATTTTGTTTAACAGTAGAGCGTCATTTGTTTAAGTGCGGTGTTGGGAAGGATGAGGCGTTTGTGCAGGGACAGGAACACTAGGGAAATTACCTAACTATTGTGCCGCGACACACAACACAAATCATCTGGTTGGTCGCTCCCTGTGATAAACACGTGTGTTCTGTGTTGTTGCGGATGATGCAGACGGTGTCACATACAAGCACATTCTCTCTCACACATTAATGCGTGGAATAATCCCCTCGCCCGTTGAAATGTGTTTCTCTCCGGCTAGACGTTGCTAGTATTACATTGCTCTTGCTTTCAGAATGCAAGGAGGCATGCACTATAGACATTAAATTAGCTGTTACTAGCCGCGCTGATCAGGAGGCAAATGTTTAACTACATCGCATTCCCAGCATTTCCAGAGAAAGCTAAAACATGCTTGACACTTAAGAAAAATCGGTGGTTATGCTATGTAAAATTTTACTAACCTTAACCTCGATGTTTTGAAGAAATGTCAGAGCTATAACTTTTTTTTTTTGTTACAAATATTTCTTCGTATAGCTATGGTGTGCAAAGTTTTTCAAAAATTGCTCTTGTAATCTCGTCTAGTTGCGTTATGAGTGTCAAATAATGGAGCTGCCACTTTTCGGAAAGTTGTTCCATCGCTGTAACCGCCGTTAGAGCCTTCACTTAGCCTCTTGTGAAGACTATAAGACCTATAAAGAAAGTGGCCTACGAAAAACCGACCCTTCCCCTTGAAATCTGTATCTGTTGCCTCAATTTTCTTGTTGATTTAATATAAAGCTCTGAGCATCCGTGAATCAATATTAGAAACTATAGCTGGTATAAGAAGGGATGGGATTCGACCGGTAAAAGGAATAGATTTAAAAGTACACCAAAATATATGCAGAACTGTAGAAATAAAGAATGCTTTGTATGTTAAAACAGTAAAAATGAGACTTTCGGAATTTAATATGAAGAGGCGTGTGGCAGTAAGGAAAACATGACTAAAGAAAGACTGGCGACATTTACCAGACTCCAATAATGGCGGCCGAAGTCAACCTACTACTCTGCCAATAGCAAATACGAATTTTTCGCAATTTTGCGTTTACGAGATGCATTATTTATTATTAGAAAATATGTCCGTGGTTTTTAAGAATCTGAAATTGTTTACAAACAATATTCTTCATGTGTAAACGAAATATAATATAATATGAATTATATACTTCTCCGGAAGCACGTACAAATCTTTATAAGATACATACACTAACTTCAAAATTACTGGACAGCTTAAAACTAATCGAAATAAATGGAATAGCATAATATTTATTATCGTCTATTTTAATGAAATAAACAGTCTTCCTTGGCAATAGTTATAAATAGGTTTTGTCTTAACCTCACTTGTAAAGGAGTGAGAACATAACATCCTGCTCACGCCGTTCATTAAAACTCTCTTCATCTCGCTCCATAACCCGCTTCATACGCTCTTCCTAAGCTTTCTTTCATTACTAACCCTCACTGTCAAATATGATCGTAGAGTAGGGAAAATTGCACAAGGAAAATTTCTTACCTAAGTACAAATTTTGGTGCGAAAATTTTAATATACACTTCACACTACAATTTCACCATTAACTTCAAAATTTGCATACTGTGTGCTGTTTATTCACTCCTCCTTTAATTAGTGTTATTTAGGAAATATAAATGTGATATTATGTTGTTTACTATCAATTAAGACATACAAGAGCAACCCATTTTGTGCTTAGCGCTTTCTATCACACAAGTTCCTGGTGTAATTTCACTAAATCAATATTAACGTAACACCCTGTGTTAATATCAGCAACGGGTGCTGTCTTTGCACAACCTCACTAGCAAAAGAGTCTAAACATGTTATAACATCACGCTAACACCATTCATTCATTAAAAATCTCATCGTTTCAAACCTCGCTTTATACGTTCTTTCATATATTTCCTTTCCTGATTATAGATTACGTCGGTGTTGTTGCCCACACTTCATGACAACCATATCTCGTCATATGTTATCACTCGTGCTTATCAGAACTGGGAGAAGATTTCAACTGCGTTAATAATCGCGCGATGAGTAGATCTGAATATGTATGGTAATTTATTATTCGCAACATCTTTCGCGTCCTCTGGTGCTCTGCGTACGGTAGAAGTTATTGTAGTGTCCACATCAATTTTAAAGATTACTGTGCGTCCGAAGTAAAACTGATTATGAATATAAGCATCCCTGCAGAATGTGAAACTTAAAATAGTGTCGCGGCATGTAGAACTTAAACATGAGTGCCTCAGCCGAATGTAGAACTTCATGTGCGTACTTCAGCAGAATGTAGACTTAAAACTGAGAGATGTATAGAAACTGAATTTCTAAATGACTTTAAAACTAAAATTCTTTTCTCAGCACAACATAAAACTTTATTGCGTGTCCGTGTCCAAAGTAGGACTTATCTCAAGCCCCAGCAGAGCAAACGCCTCCTTATACATTCCATTCAAATTAACTACGTTGGCTTCACGAAGCCACGGGGGTCACACAAAAAACACGTGTAAGTTGTGAAATTAGATTTAAATTTTTAAAATATGCTTCTTCTATTGGCTGGTTCAATTTCACCTGCTAACTCAAGCCACTCGCTACTGTTTGAAAGTTTAAAACATTTATTCACATTGGTTGGTTTAAAGTTAACAGTACAAGTGGCTGGAAAGTTCATTGCCCTAACGTATTTAAAATGCCTTGGCTTTATTAACCCTCGCCAAAAGAATGTTTTTAAGCGGCATACACTTGTTCCTTTTCTTTATATAGCTGTTTATTGCTTCCTTGGCGTTGTCCCATTTCTGGCTGGGTTACCGTAGACAGTAACATCAGAAAACTTTTCCTTTTTGACGACATACAAATAAGACATTAAAGTTACATTTCATGAAACACATATATCTACATAACTAATTAAAATACACAAAACATGATAATTATGCTTAGAACAAATATATTATGTTTGTATTTCTATGGAGTGGCCTAGCAACTGCTTTACACTATATTTTCGTTATTAACTGCAACATTTTCAAGACGTATACTCTTTATCCACTCCTCCTTTACTTACTGCTATTTAGGAAATGTAAATGTGGTATTATGCAGATCACTGACATAATTAAGGCATACAAGAGCAACCCATGTTGTACTATTTGTACTACTTTCAATTAAACAGTTTTCTAGTGAGATTTCAATAAATCAAAAAACAGAATTATGTAAATAATAACACGGATCACATTTTCCATTATTTTGTTTTCTATCCATACTTACATTGGTAAATATAGTCAGTCTGTTAAAATAGAGTCATTCATGTACTAAACAATATGGACACATTGGATACCTATTGACTAGTATAAGCACTTTCCATAAATAAATCCTAATATAAATGCTTTGGTATTAGGAGAAGAATATATATAAAGGTGTTTTGCTATGTTGGAGGATTATATTATGAATTGAGGATGTGTTATCAAGTAATTAAGTTGGGGATGTGGAAAATGAAGAAAATATAGATTGGAAATAATATTATAAAGATCACCATTATCATGCAATACTATTTGGATTGTATCTAGCAGGAAGAAGATGAGGGTCGTAAACATTGCAGAGGGCGATGAAACATATTAATTTGAAGTTTCAAAATCCGATCTGCAACTTCATAGAATTGTTATAAAGAAAAGCGTATAGAGGTGTTTAATAAGGTTAACTATATCTGGGAAGTTAAATAAAAAGTATGCAGGGTATAGGATTAGAAACTTCTGATAAGTATTAAACCAAATGCCTAGAGATTTATAAACCATTATTAAAGCTAATGGTGAACACATAGGAGAAAATAAACTTACATTTTGTTCCTTGTGTCTTTATCGTGTGTATGGAAAGCAATTAATGATGTGCCAACATCACTTGATAAACGTCAGTTATTATATTCATATCCATTTTTAGAAGTATATATAATATTCTCTTAAGCATCTATCTTATATTTTTGTACAAGTTTTATTTTTAATTTTTGTTTTTGTTTTGTTTTTTTAGTTAAATACGTCTATATGATTTTACAGCTTTTGATAGTTAGTAAAAATTAATTATATACATCTAATAGAAAATAAAATGCTTCATATAGTTGCTCTAGCTAAATGTTATAGTTCCCACAGAAATCTCACATTTCTCCATCCTTATTACAGCATTTCTTCTTCATGCTTTCTTGCTCTGCAGCAGTAGCTGAACTTTGTCTGCGATACTGCACAGCCACGTCAAAAGGATTTCACGCTTGACAATGTTGCAGGGTCGTAATTAGGTTTTCTTTTTTATCTGCTGCGGAGAAGGTTTTGCCTCCACTGCACAGAAAATCTTCACGCGGCTCGACGTCGAGTTCTGCATTCCGCGGTTTCGACCAATGAGACATCTCACCCTTCATCTCAATATGCAGACTCCTCACTTAACCCCTATGACATGTCAAGGGATGTTCAATCGTTTCTTCTACCACTCGATCCATATCATTGTTTCCCAAAATGTTTTATACTGGAGCCATTAACTGTCCATTTAAAAAATGCAGTTGATTACACCAGCTTTTCGCTGCCTGACCACAATGACTTTAATTTTTAATCTCTAATCATCTACCCTTTCCTTCGATACCAGGCTATTACTTTCAGGTTTCGTTCAGCATTTGATTAATGGAAGAAAAAAGCACTCCAGGTTAAGGTTTTTTTTTTTTTTTTTGGAACATTTCCTGAAGCTAAAGTTAGAAACTTAATTTTTTTTAATTTCATTTTTAACCTTTATAGGTTATTGCGAGACCTAGAAAGAAAGTAATGACTGGATATTCATAAGTAGCAAACAATTTATTTTAGAACCTAGAGACTTTCATGTTCCATTCGCAGCTAAGCCTTTTTTTTTTTTTTTTTTTTTTTTTTAATGTTTGAGTAGCGTACAATAGCAACACTGCAATGTGGGTTGTTCTGACTCTCTCACTCTCCTTAACGATCTACCTCCATCATTGATCGAATGAGATCAATCGAGCAATTTTAATGTGAATACCTTCTCATCAAGGAATAGAGGGCAATGAAAAATCAAAAAAGCTCCAAAGGAAGCAACAAGACAAACACCAATTTACGCTCCTAACCCTATTTTTTTAATAGTGTTTAACGCCGTTTTTACTACTGAGGTTGCATAGGTGGTGGACACCCGATAATACACGAGATGAACGATAAACTACAAAATGAATTTTTTTAATTGAAGAAAACGTTCCAGGCTAGATTTAGGGTACCTCCACAATATTTACCATTGGGAGGACCGAGGAAAAACGAAAAAAGCTTGTCAGAAGGAGGGTCCCAGTGGGAATGGAACCCCAGAATTTCGAGCCTTAAACGACCTCGGCCATCCGTGGCGGTCCTACCTAGCTTTAAAATGTTATATTATACATTAAGATAAAGCTAATACTGCAAATGGAAATCCAACTGGTGTGAAAATTACCAAAACGGCAAATTGCATGATGTGAAACTCAACAAAACATTCCCCATGTGTACATAAAACAGTTAATCGACATCAAAAGATGTTATTCTCTAGATTAAAAATTGGCCACAAACACATAACTATCTCTTCACCAGACAAGAACCTCCATTTTGTGAACATTGTAATAAAAAATTGACAGTCAAATACATTATAACTGAATACTCTAGCTATAGGATCAACCATGGAATTCCTACAGATCTTAAGGCAGCATTAAATGTATCAACCAAATTATTGTTATTATTTAAATGCTTAAAAGATTGTAAACTTACTACAATATTGTAAACATATTGTGTCAAACTTGTTATTGTACCATTGTATATTTGAATCACTGTAGCTTATGCAAAACATTTATAATATCAAAACCTTGTTAATGCTTAACATGATAATAATGTAAATCTGTAAATTGTATCTATAATATCTATGCTGTTATGCGACATTATATAGTCATAAATAAAAAAACAACCTTTCTTCTGGCATATACGGTTTACGTAGTTTGTATAAAATTAAATCTATTAATTCATCAATAATATACAATTATCTTGAAATAATTATTATATTTAATATTATTTTTGCCTTATAAATATAAAGTATATGATCAGTTGTGTCGAGTGTTGCACCTAATGATTTTTTGTTTTGAATAAAGCAAAAAGAATTTAAAGTAATGATATACTTTTAAAAGCGGCTTTATGGAAATGGTTACTTTATTACATTTTTAAACGCAGTTTATATAAATCTTTAAATTTTAAGACATTTCTTATGGGAAATGACTAGATGATCCTTTTTTCTAAGTACTAACACTTTTTGCAGCACTAAGTTACGCATTTTTCTGACTATAAACCTTTTATTCTATACTGTTTTTTGTATTTATTACAGCTTTACAACATGCAGTTCATTTATTTTAAGTTATACGTTCTGTTTGTTTTCAATACCTATCTTCAACTGTTGTGCTGCGTATGTTTCAGTAGCTACTTTCAGCTGTTTGTTTATCTTTGAATGCGAAACAAAAGACGTCTTTTCTAAGATGGCAGACTTTAGCAATGTGAAGTATCTTGAAATGTTACTCATTTATGATGAAAACGTTGTAAAATAGGCTGCAGCGGCAAGAATATACTGCAATCTAGGACATTTACAACCTCTGTCAGCTTCTAAGTAAGTAGCTCTGAATAGTTCCATTAAATAATCTGGTTTCAAGCTCTTATATGTATATTACGTTTTGTGTAGTTTCCGTTGTCAATAATCCCTTTATAGTAAGCCCGAATAGCATGTTAACCACTTTTCATTCGTTATGGCATCTGCATAAGCATGGAATTAACAGCATCTAGTTAAATGCATGCATTCCAAGGTTGTGTGAAGTAAAATAGTGATTAACTCGTGAAGGACTAGCGCTACAGCAAATTTTATTTAAACAAAAGTACTCAAAATAACACCTTCTTTCTCAGTTTAAGAGGAAAGCCATATGTCCCCTTCCTGCAGTTACTTTCTTCTTGTTTATTATAAGGCCTTTAACTAATTTAATGCCCCAGCCATTGTCACAATTATTTCCGGACACTATAAATGTATTAAGAGTGAATTTTGATCTCTGAGCAGTTACAATTGCAATTATATTGTTCATTTACCAGAACTAGTAACACATAGTATGGCCAGTACTCAAATTAAAAAGACAAAATATACAATGATAAAGGTTAAAGACTAATGATATAATTCCAGTAAAAATGCATAAAGCTTATAAAAATTGTTAATAAGCCAGCATTTTATAAGACTTACATCTACTTAAATTAACAGAATGGGCATTAGGAGGTAATCTGTTAAACATATCTACGGCCTTATTTAAAAAAAAAATGTTTTTAGTTTTGTTCAATCGCATTAACATGAGATAACTGTTCCTAGCAGCATAATATTGGTTATTTTGATACTATAAATGATAAGGATAATTTCTAACCATCACTAAGCAGTTAAAATATATTGATTAATGATAGTTAAAATTCTTAATTCAATAAATAGAGAAATACAATAAGCATCATGTGGGAATGGAGAACCACTAATTATGCGGGTTTTATAATGATGCTTAGCGCCTGTGTTTACTACTGAGGCATCACAGGCGGTGAACACTGATGATATATGAGATGAAATGATAAATTGGGAAAGGATTTTTTTTAAGGAAGGAAACGTTTCAAGCCTAAATTTAGGGTACCTCCCCGCCGGCATTTGCCATTTATGAGGACTGAGGAAAACCTGGAAAAAATCTCAGTCAGGGAGGACAGTCCTGGCGGGATTCGAACTCCAGACCTCCCTCTCACGAGTCCGCGACTTAACGACCTCGGCCACCCGTGGCAGTAATAATACGAATAGCCTCCTTCTGCAATGATAAAGTTTTACTGACTTTAGATCCGTTGCCCCAAATGTGTAAACCATAAGACAAAAGGTTACATAACGCCACATTCAAAAACGTATGTGCAGTTTAGACCACATATTTTCATAAGCTGTCAACCCACAACATGGTTTATGCCCCATAGGTCATGACTGTAGGTGTAAATTCAACATACAAGAGACAAATTATAAACATCGTGGATTTCAATTAGCAGTGATGGACGAGTGCACGGGTGGCCGAGGTAGTTAAGGCACGAACTCATGAGCGGGAAGTCTGAGGTTCGATTCTCACCAGAATAGTCCTCCCTGACTGAGGTTTTTTTCCAGCTTTTCCTCAGTCCTCATAAATGGCAAAAGTCGGGAAGGTACCCTAAACTTAGACCTGAAACGCTTTCATCCTTAAAAAAATCCTTCCAGTTTATTGTTTCATCTCATGTATCATCAGTGTCCACCGCCTATAATGCCTCAGTAGTTAAAACGGGCGTTAAACACTGTTAAAAAACTGCATTATCCGTACGTAAGGTTTCAGTATCAGTTTTGAGTGTGCCTTACTGTACATGCATAGGCGTTTAATAATAGAGCTGTAAACAAAAGGAGGGAAGAATAATGCTTGAACAACAATATTTTATATCCTCACCTCCGAGATGGAAAAAACAAAATATGAAGAAAAACTGAACGCTATTTTTATACTGTGTACGGAAGAAATGTGTAAAGAAAATCATAGAAAAAAGATAAACAAAAACAAAAATTTACTTCAGAGTGAAGTAAAGCATAAACAAACTCAAGGAATAATAATAATAATAATAATAATAATAATAATAATAATAATAATAATAAATGAGTGGAGGATACCCAGTTACAGGGACTGTTGAAATTGAACACTTCCAATATCTGTGCAGAAATTGAAATTCGTACCCTGCCTGCTTCATCACAGGTCAAAAAATCTCTTTTTCGTGTTTACTGGTGATTTAAGCTCGAAACTCTTGAGATGTTCATAAGAAGAAATTTATTGACATATATCAACTGGATACCTGTACATTTCCGGTCTAAAATGTTATCAAAGGAGTAAAGCCGATAACTTTAAATACTACTAAAGAACCGTATCAATGTTTCAGTACTAAAATAACTAGTTGTAGTAATGGAAGTTTTATTGTACGCTTTAGAATACATTCAAATAAATACAACTGTCGTATGGCATGCTAGTGCCCTCCTTAGAGCATGGTCATACATATACATACACACATACCTACATACATACATACATACATACATACATACATACATACATACATACATACATACATACATACATACATACAAATATCTACATGCATATATACAAATACTTCGATATATTTACGTCTTCTATTAATAATTGTATATACAAATACATAAACATGAATGAAACCCTTACTCTTGAGCCCCCTTCCATTTACTCACGCCCCCTCTCCAACTCCTCCCCCCTTCATTACGGCAATTAACCTCCTTTGTCGGGTCTTCTCTAGAACTATTCCTAAATCTTGTATCTCGCATGCACCAACACTTCCCGGAAATGTTCAAACTTCCGTTGGAGTTCAGAAATTGCGGTGATAAACGCTCATTTCTTGAAATCTCCGTTTCCCTGCATTTTGCCAAAATATGCCTCCAGGTATCGCTTTCTCCGCACAATGGGCAAGTTCTTTCCCCAAGAGCATTAACAGTTTTGTTTCCTTTCCCAGCCCCTAATATGAACCAAGCGAGGCCACTTCTTTCTTCCCTGCCACAGATATCTAAATAATGTCCCCTCCCTCTCCCGGATGTATTTGAGTCTGCAGGTTAAGCGATACTTTTTCTGCGCATTGAGACAAAATATTTTGCCTATCTATATCTGGCAAACGTCTGTTAACTATTTTCCGACTATTTCGTATAATGTCCTCTCACTTTAACCAAATACACCCTAATCCGATTTTGTCTAAAACTTTCTTTATTTTGATGCCCATCCCGGATTCCACCCTTCTCCCCTATTTGCTCCCTTAGACAAACTGCTCGAAGAAGAGCTTGATTCCCCCGTTTTATCCTTAACCAGTATTTAATTGTTCTTATTTTCTAAATGCACACTATCATAGGAAATACCAAACTCTCTAAGAACCACACAATTTACTGTACCCCTCCCTACTTGTAGCAACCGTTTTAGAAACTGCATTTTTTCCTGATTAAGTTCCTCGGTAATGATCAAAAGAAGAATTGATTAATTGGTAGGAATCTTATTCTTTGAATTTTAAAATTATTAAAGGGTATGATAAATAAAATTATCCCACCCCCAAATTTCGCCCCGTACGCCATAGTTGACCTCACAACCGCCCTGTACATAAACTCCATTGTTCTCAGTGCAGTTTCCGGTATTTTACTAAGATTTTTAATTAAACACTTGCCATTTGTGATGCCTATGTGTTTTTCCCAGCTCCCGTTCATAGCTAAGTGTGTGAATTTCTTAACATTTTCCAGTGTCTGACCTGCATACTCTCACCTTTCTTTCCTGCTGTACACCGCACCGTTCTTGAATGCCATGGTTTTGATTAACAACTGTGTATGGGCTGCAATTATAAGCGCTTGTCTAAACTTTAATTCTGTGAAAGCTACACATCAATAACACCTTCCATTTCAGAAATATTTGGGGTGCAAGTTTTAGGTGATTCAACCTGTATACAGTTATGGCCCAAAGGAAGACTTATTTGATTAATGAGCTTTAAATATAAAAGCGTAGCAGGTAAATAAAATGCACACCGTTCAACAATATAACATCTATCAAAGAAATACACCTCAACCAAAGCATGTAATTACTTCCTACAAGAGCAAATATTATAATGAGTTTGTTGTTTGTTTAATTAAAACCGAAAATATATTAACATAAAAGAAAAAAAAAACAGTAAATTGCAGTCCAAATGTTAAGATATCAAATTTCCTCCGGGAGTAAACGTTTTCCTGAGAAACATATTTGCATACCTCTGTTTTTTCACACTAATTGGCAAAATTAAGGTACGCTGAAGTTGAACAGTACAGAAATAAGAGAAAATTTATCATTTCCTCGTTTAATTCTGGATGTCGTACTGTCACGCACAAAAAGCGAGCAATGACCAAACGTGTGCCGATGCAAGCAAATGAATTTGGCTGCTTTATAATCTTCCCCTCTGCCTCTAAGGACGAGGTTCTTGCACTCATTACGTAAATAGATATGAAGAGAATCATCCAGCCCCGTAAGGCACGTTTACTCCCTCTCCTTCCCGCGCGCTATATTACCACCTTTACCCTCAACCCGCGCGATTACCATAACCCACAAGTTTGCGGTGCAAGTTCCTCACCAGTTGTTATGGGACTTGAAGCCCTGAGGGGTCCACGCATTCGCGTCTCTTGCCGCTAACACGTCCCTAATTGGCGACCCAAGAACCAGACTAATTCTTCCGTCGCATGCCAGCTGCCTTCGATGTGCATGTTTTGTTAAATTCTAAACCTATTACACTACTGTATAACGCCCACGCACCTAAACATTGAGCATGGAATAATGAACAGATGCAAACTGCATTATATGACAAACATATATCAATTTTATTTTATTATAATCAAAGCCCGGAAGTTAAACACTGCACTTTTTCTATCTCAGTGATATATTTAAGCGTCAGATAGAAATTAACCTGTTTCAGTCCAGGTAGGGCCCAGTTTTTATTTTGCCTTCGTTGCCTATTTTGGCTCTCCGATTATTTACGCAATTTTAAAAGGCACTAAAATTTTCAATATATCGAAAAAAGGGTATAAAATTAAATCACATGTTTACCTAACAAAAGTATCTATTGAAAACCTTGTCATATATTTACTTCTTTCCAAACAGTCAAAAACTTTCTTCTCAAACCATTCACTTAAGCTCTTTAGATAGCAGAACCTTCATTAGTGAAAGGAGCACACGGTTATCTCGGGCATACGAATACCAGAATATACAGATGATAAAGGAAGTACTACAATTTTGAATAGTCCTGGTGAACGACCTTGTATCGATCTGCGCTTAACAATTCTAAAACTACGCTAGAGGTGAACTACCTCAACTGTCCGGACCTTTAAATCCTCATATAAGAGAAGCGGTTCTTTAAGAATAAAAACCGAGGAAAACTTGAAGTGTAACCAGTGAGGGGGCTGGATTCAAAGTTAAAAATTTAGAAGCGACGTTTTGGAAAAAGTTCGCAGGACTTAGACGTCAGATTCAAGCGCTGTAGGCAGTTTTGAGCCCGGAGCTTCATTCTAATTCCAGTTTCTAGTTCCTGATTCCGAAGTCGGTAGACATTATGCATCCCAGTCTTGTCTTTACTCGCTCGGAACTCGACACGCTCCATCACTCAGCTCGTCTACTGTTCAATGAAGTTAAGTCTTGCACTCATCATTTTGGTCTACGAATATTTAACACTCATACGACAAACGGCACAGCTCTTAGTTACTTTGAAGTGATTTATCCAATAAACTATAATCTCAATTACTTCCAGAAGGGTATTCATTTATATCAATAACACCTCTTCCTGACCCATTGACTTGTGTCAATAAAACAGGCGGACTTTCCTGAGATATTTGCTACTCCTAAATCGGACAGGTATAGTAGAGAAGCTTCAGAAGCCGAGTTAAGATATCACGACCAGAATCTACGCAGCAGGAGTCCAATTACAGCTGGCCCAACCGACGTCGGCCCCGCACATAAATCGTCACCAGGGTGGGGCAATTTCCAAACTTCGCTTTCACATCTTTAATGCCGTTCCATATTCCTTACCAACATGAGACATTAACCAATGTTATCACTCGCCCGATAGTGTTTCATATTTTGCTCCTCAATGTGGAGCTTTATCAGAAACCGAGATGTCGGTTCCAATCTGTATTATAAATTTCAGCAAACTGGAAAGTTCAGCCTAACAAACTTAAAAGCAGGGTATAGTTCTTGCGAAAAAAGATCACATGACATTGGTACTCGTTTAGAAAATTCCCCTAGAAAATCTCTTCGTCGTCTTGCACAACAAGAGGAAATTGTACATGGGTCTGTGCAAAAGGCTACTAAATTTAACAGCATGCTATTTTTATCTCTGGGGTAAATTAAAAATGCCGTGTACAAAACTCAAAGAAATTGTCCGGATTTCTCAAAATGAACTACACCAAGTGATGACTAATTTCCTAAAGATATGCAAATATATACATGGAGAAGCAGTTTAAAAACCTCGTTTAATGATGTGTTAAGTAAGGAGCATCTTTAAATTAGTTGGTGTATTATTGTATGTTTGGTTTGTTTTATTACTCCCGATAACCGCCGAGATCCGGCTGGCCGGCTAACCAAAATACTCCGGGGGAAAACAAAACTGGTCGCACGGTATATTAGAGCTGCAATATTTCTGCTACGTTTATTAAATAGAAATGGCAAAGCTAGTGAATAGATTAGTAGATATCTGTAGCAAGTAGTTGCATAAAAATGTATGCACACTTGATTCTGACAAAGACTTTATTATAATATTTTACTATTTTTGTAATGCACGGCTTATAACGTTTTCAGACTGTTGGACATTTGGCGTATTTGAATTTCATGTTGTGAATTACAGCATGTGGAACGTCTAGGGAATCCAACATTTATCAAGTCACAAAGAGCGGTACGATTATCGCGTCTATTTTATGTGCAGAAAGGTTTAAAGTTACTTGCTCCAGAACATTCTCTTTGTATAATTTCTCAAGTATTTACTTAACTTGGCAGTGCTATAATTTGCTTTTAAAAGCCAGCGAGGTAGGATCGCCAATTTACCAGTTTCGTAATTGGCGACTGATCTTTGAAGTCTCTTTGCGACTTAATTAAGGTGGAAATAAATTTCTCTTGCAGGTGCCTCGTCTGTAGTAAGACAAAGATTTGACGGCAGGGTGCTTTGTTGGAAACATAACCGACAAGGGTCGTGCTAACAAAGACCTGGAACGCGCAGTAGGCCTCAGTGTTATTCCATTAGGCGGTTTCTGATGCCTTTGTCGACTGTGCGTGCCGTGCGCCTGGGAAACCACCATACATCAATTGGTTAGGCAGGCGATCCTAAATTGGCAGGTCGCGCGTTCACTTCCCAATGGATATGGCATTGTTTGAAGCTGCCTTCCTGACCGCACTATTCGACAAAGGAACTCACCAGGTGTCAAACGTAGGAGATAGTGTCTTACCCCAAGCATCATTTATCTAGTCAAACATTCTAACTTGCAAATATAGCGTGGTTCTTAAGCACTAGGCGGAATTACGATTTGCTATGTTTTATTTTCTGTATGATCTACTGGGCCATTTTGAGTACTTTCTTAAAGACAGATTTCATTGTGGTATGCTCTATCGATTAAGGGAATGAACTAACGCCTACAATACAATAAAATACAGAGGGTGCCAAAAAATGTATACACACTTCAAGCAAAGAAAAAAATATGTTAACATAACAAAACTGAATTCACACAAACAGAAAATGATGAACACTAATCATCTTAGACTTTTACAGTTACAACAGTTGCTCAAAATGTGCACTATCGGCGTCGATACACTTCAGAGTAAGTTAAACTACTGATTGAGCAACGTTTACGAAAGTGTCCTCAGCGATTGCAGCACATGCCGTTTCAATTTCTTCCCGAAGTGCTGCCAATGTAGCTGGTTTTCTGCGGTATTAAACATCCTTAAGAGTTCCCCATAGGTAGAAATCCAACGGAGCTAGATCCGGAGAACGCGGTGGAAACCTCTTCGTCCTATTGCCTTTGAACCTCAACAACATTCTCGGTTTTCCAATACACTTCAAAATTGCTTTCCGCTGTTCAAACGATGGCTCCATTTTGTTGTAGCAATGCTAACTTAACATAATGTGAATCACATCTGTTTACAAAACATCATACGATAATCTTGGCTTCGTTTGTATGATTTACCTGTCACATAGCAACGCTATAATAACGTAATGTAAGTCACGTATGTTTACAGAACACCATACGATAATCTTGGCTTCATTTGTTCATTGTTGATTTACGATAATCTTTGTTCATTTGTTCATTGTTGATTTACAATAATCTTAGCTTCATTTGTTCATTGTTGATTTACAACGCTATCATAGTGTATATGAGCCACATCTGTTGTTTTTCGGTCCAACTTTGAAATATATTAAATAGATATCTACTGTGAAAGTGTGTATACATTTTGTAGCACCCTCGGTATATATGCGTATCAAGTATGTTTCAATAACGTTGGATAATATATTCTTTTAAAGACCCTAATAGATGTACATTTAAAAAGAAAACGTAGTAAAATATACACGTATTTGTTGATTTTAAAATACCCTTGAGCAGTGTTGAGAATGATGTTCTGTGAGTAAAATTGAGTCAGAAATATATCTAAAAAAAATGACATCCTTGATGCAAATATACAGCGACATGAAATTCGCGGTTAAGACAGGTCAAAATAGTACATCGGAATGTAGACAGCCAGTAGAGGAGTTCGTCAGAGGTTTATTCTGTTTCCGTAATTGTCTAATTTATATACAGATGACATTTCAGATGTCCTGTTAGCGGAGAAAATGAAGCGGACGGTACATTTTTTTTATTTGTTTTATTTTCGGACGCTCTTCAATATCTCATGTCAAAAGCGTCCCATTCAATTCAGGGCGTGAAACGGCCGAGAAATTTTGTTTAGAGGCCTCTTCTTTCAGGCTTGAGGTTCTTTTTCTTGCCGTAAATGTACGACACGGGACCCACGGCTTTACTTCCCTTCCGAAGGAAGCCATTACTTAGGATTTTTACGCCCGAAAAAAATCCATCGGTCCTGGCCGGAATCGAACCCGCGGTCTTGGGTTTAGAAGGCAAGTATGGTTACCACTACCACCAGGACCGACACGGTACGTGCATTTCTGTATTTTTGTATGATCTAATTCTTTTATATCTAACAAGAGATGAATTGCAGAATGGCATTCACATCCTAGAAGAGTACTGCCTGAAATGAGGTATGGTGGTAAATGTAAAGAAAACCAAAACAATGACTTTTAATAATGGCTTCGTTTGTGGCGGAGATGAAAAAGTGTACTATAGTGTACATTTGTTGTTATTTAGAAGTAACCTTTAATATGAATGAGAAAAGGAATGTGCACTTATATGTAATTAATTATAAAGTACGAGGACAACTAAATGAGTTACCACGTGTTCATCTCACGTTCCAGACATATAAGTAGATACACTAGAGAGGATGTACAGTACATAGATCTAAGTCTATTCTGTTATACGAAAGTGAAATGGGGGATGCGGGGAACCTAAACATGTAAATAACTTTCCATTCAAATGTTGGAAAAACGTTCTCGGGCTCTTCAAAGGAGCTGTAGCTTCATGAGAAAGGTACATTGCTATGAAGATACGGTTAATAGTTAAACAAGGAAGGTAAAATGCAGGGAGACCAGTTCACACTTCCCAACAAATGCTATAAACACCAAATACAAAATATAACGTCAAAGTTTTGGGCTGCAGAGGTGGAAGGAGAACTCGGAGGATTAGTCCTGGGTTCAATAGGAGAATGAGGCAATGAAAATGATAAAAGGATATGAAAGAAGATTATAACAAGACTAGAGTATATCAGAAGGCAGGAAATAGAGGTCTCCTTGAGCCTGTCGAATGAAATTAAATTAACTTGGAGTACAGAGGTATATATGCTCGTTCTAGGGAGAAAGGCAATCTCAGAAATGACCTGGTTTAGACTGGGAAGTTGGAAGATCAATAAATAATCGAAAGTTCTAGTAGGAGAATCTGCCCATTTTGTGGAGATGAGGAATGAATACATTTTCTATCCAATAGGAAATTCTGAGAAAATCCGTTTCCAGAATAAAAATGAAGGTAGTTAGAGGTCGATTGGCATGCTGGGATCTGTTTGCGGATCACAATAATTAGTTGAATATGGGCATTTTCCTAGTCAAAGTTCGCTAAGATAGATACAATATTTTTTTCTGGTTAGAACGCAATAAGCAGTGTAATTGTAAATAATATGCAAGTTCTTTCCATTGATATATTTTAAATATCGTTTTTTTCATTTTTAATATTTTATTTGTTTATTATTATTAATTATTGCTTTATATTTTTATTGTTTGTTCTTTTTTCTAATTTTGTATCATATTTTAACATGTATGGTCTACGTCCCATGCATAAAATATATTTGTAATGTGTATATAGAATTTTATAACGATAAATATTATATTACTACTACTATTATTACTATTACTACTACTAACTACTATTACTACTACTACTATTACTAACTACTATTACTA